>JAPMOQ010055430.1:411237-436827 GCA_026543055.1 Argiope trifasciata | reverse complement strand
ATATATATATATGATATTAAAATGGCGACAGGGTTCTTAATAAAATCGTACAATTTTAAGTACTATATGTATGTTAAACTTTGAATTAACTATCAATTTCGAACAAATAGAGAATTTACAAAATTCTTTAATAATTCAATGAGTAATATATACTGAAACAATTTTGTATAAACAATCTGTATAAACCAATTAGTAAATTCATATCCCCAGCTACAATTACCACACCAATCTTGGCATATTCAAAATGAAGAACTAAACATTCATCTATCCACACGCATGTGTAAATGTGTATCTAGTTGAATCAGGACAATCTTCAACTCTTTGGAAATGTTCTTCAAATGTTCAATCAAGTCGTCAACTCAATTTTCAACAAGGAATAGTTTTACCATTTGCAAGAATAAATGTCTGAAACTCTAGATTGCCTGAGTATTTCGTCCTTGAAGACTTTCAGATTGTGTCCATTTGTCATCTAGTGTGTCAGTCTCCTCTTCCCCTTCCTCTCTGAATCCGATGACAGGAAACCTAAAGGTTAACTTCAAAGAAACGGATCACTGACGCTTAGGGAGAAATCTAGTGGCGAAAGTTGATAATGAGATTTCGTCTCCTATTTCATCTGAGGAATGATTTCTTATTCGGCAAATGATAAGACTATGTGTCGATAGAGGCTTGATGTTGTCATGGCTGATGAAGAAAATTATTTATATGTAGTTAAGTTTATACTTTTTCTTTGAAATGTTTGAGTAAAAAGAATATCAGAAATACACTAGATAGACAAGGATATATAGTTAGTCACACATAGAATAGAAATGTGATGCTCATTTATAAAGTTAACTTTAGAATTTATGAAAAAATATATTATAAAATAATAGTTTTTTTTTTCTTTAAATGTAGAAGCAATGGGTCAATTATTTTGATTTTATAGCTTTCAAATTTGCAAAGCCTTTAATACCTGTTTTAATATAAATTAAGATTCTTGACAATCAAATTCTCGATTTTGGCTTCTGATAAGTAAAAACGTGGTTTCTAAACATTGTTTTTGAATTTCAAAACTGTATTATGAAGTTGAAAATAGGCCATATTGCATTGATATGTGCTAACGTCACTCTAATCTAGGGAGTAATAATGGCGACACTTTCCTGGCTGACTTTTTCAGGATCTTGAAAGCCATGTTACGTTCCTTCTAAACATTTGGATGTTTTTGCATGTAGTCCAAGTAAAAAGAATCAAAAACATTTTATTATATTACCTAATATGTCATTTCCCCCCTAATCCTTTCATATTTATCTACATAATCCATATTAGGATAATCAAAAATAGTGTAACATATTGTCTAAAAACTGGATGGAGAACAGTCCCATTGACTGTTCATAAAATAGCATTTGTGATTATTTTACAACTAGAAGAGGACTAAGATAGCACACACTCCAGGAAAAGACACTTTCTCTTCCCTAGAATATCGCTTGAAATGTGTTTAATGAGCAGACTGAATGCATGCACTGACAAACGAAATTTCTAAGTCCTTTTAATATCTCTAAGTAATCATGGCTTAAGACGAATGTCTATCGGATCTGCTTTTATCAGAAAATGAATAGATAGACACATATATAATCTCGGTCCCGGAGGATCGCATGCATTCTTAATCAATGTTAATGTTAAGGTATCTTACTCAACATTAGCGGATTGTACAAGTGCTTATAAAGTTATTTGAATTTATACCGGGATCATCTCATAAGATGAATGGAATTAACTCCGAACGATGAACATATTCTTTGACAGTTATGCACATTTATAAATCATTAAGATAGGAAGAAATGAACTGAATTTGAAAGAGATTTTCTTAAATACAGTTATTAATGCAACTCGGGGGGGGGGACTAATTCAGCATTACATTATCATGAAATAGCAGTGATAGGTAGCTGTGATTCACTCGAAAGTAATTCTGTAAATTCAATTCGATACTTTCTAATTGCTTAAAGTAATATTTTTCTTCCTTCTCCTCTTTATTTTAAATATTTTATCGTGCAATACATTTGTTGAATACATTATTACAATTAAGTTATTTATATGGATGAAATTTAAAAGCAATTTATTACAATAATCAAACTTTTATTGGAATATAATATTTATATGCATTTAAAATGGAAAAAATTTGGAAATTTTATGTTGCAAATTAGTTTCAATCCTTAAAATATGTTGAATAGTTTGCATATATGCATATGCTTGGTATAGGTATTCAAAACTATCATATTTTGGAAATCAGTTTAATCAAGAAGAAATTATTCTGCACAATATAATGAATATTTTGAAAACAAATGTTAGTATAAAGTAACGTTCTATATTTGAAGATACCATCATCTTAGTCTAATGAAACAATTCCTATAAAATTATTGAAAGCTTGAAGATAAGAATTCCTGACAAAAATGCATATAAAAACGCTGCACTACAAATTCCTGATTTTGCACAAAAGAAAGATTATAGCGCTTGAAATGCAAATCTAATGCTAATTATTAAAATAAAAGATTATCTTTTTGAGTTTTATTATGAAGCAATTCATCCAGTAATCTTTTATTATTTGATCATTATTGGAGTCTTGCACAAAACATTTAATAGTTGTATTTTATTGCATTATCATTCATCATAATCAATGATCCATTTTCAGTTAAAGCATTTACAATATGTGTCTAAATTGCTTTTTGTTTACTTTATTTTCTAAGTAAATTTCTGCATATCTTCTCCAATTCGGTTTAGTTCCTTACTTTTTTTCTTCTGTTCTTTAGCTTGTTTTTATTGTATTTATTTACAAATGTTTCTAAATATAAAGAGTACTTTGTCCTCTTTTATATTTTTGTTTTAGAATTCATTGTCATAAAAGTAAGATTAATCGTTATTATTATTTTTTAATATTTTCTAAACTCATTTAACATATTTTTGCTGCCCGAGATTGGTGAAAACCTTATCTTGACAATAGGAAAATAATAAACTGAAAAAAAACCACATATATCTATTTATATATTGCTAAATATGTTCGAAATTATTTATATAATAAACTAATTAATTTATTATTATTAATTATTATATTAACTCACCATTTAAACAGAATTGTAATAAAGATCGAGATCCTTGCACATTAAGATGCGAATAAATAATTTATTGTACCAAATTCAAACCTACAAAATAAAAACAAATCGACTGATATTTTGAATAAAGTTGCTGAATTAAATAAAATTCCTCATAAACATTGATGAATTATAATTATCAATGTAATTACATCAAAATATTAATCGTTTTAAAGCGAATATGAGTTTAATATGCATATATATTTGCTATTTATATGTTGGTTTAAAATTTAATGAGCAGATTTGAAGGAAAGATGTGAAAAATAAAAATAATAAAAACATAGGAAACACAGATCATTATCCATTTCTATAGCTATTAATACGGGGAGTCTTAATTAAATTGAAACAAGATGTTTCTTTCTAATTTCGACGTTAGTGAAGATATTTTAATGAAAATTTAAGTGGTGGTACATTTATTTAGAATAATAATTTATCGTTCAAGCATGTAAAGCACAATATAGGTGAAAATATTTTTAACAATGATAGCATCTCTGAAAAGTATGATATTTACAAGAAATACTAAACACTATATTCATCAGTAATGATCCTTGTTTCAAAGTGTCAATGAAGCGATTTTTATACATTGCAAAAATTACCAAGCTCTTCATGCTCAGGTGCGAAATTATTGATACCTGAACAATGAGATTTTCCGTCAACTTAACGAGTATCACAAAAAAAAATTCAGATGATCCCAGAAAAAGTAACTGATGCTCAGAGACGGCCTTCTTTATGGAGGAGCCCGGGTGCAAGGAGCTATTTTTTGCCCTAATTTTGTGTGTGTGAAGTAAAAAAAAATACAAACATAGGCACATGATATAAATGCATACTTATTTAATGCACGGTTTTGTTTTTTATAATGAAAATAAGCAATACTAGTGTTGCAATATCCAATTTTTTTACAATATTACCGGGAGCGACATCATAAATTAATAAATTAAAAGATTGTGATAGGCAAGCACATAAATTGCATGCGGGTTTAGAGAAAGTATTCTAAACTGTACACCTTTATACTTCCCTTTCATGAAGTTACTATTGTATGCTTGCCCTCTACAGTTCATAATATCTAATTCAATTTAGCATAATATTTCCAATAGAATTCTTGCTAGTCCTTTGTCCGGCAGATCAGTTACTTTAATAAACCTTATGAAGGACTCACTTATAGTTAACCTTTTCTCTTCGAAATTTACATATCTAACAATGTTGGAATTGTTTTTCTTAAAAGAAATATCAGGAGTGCAATCTATTTGAACATTACAGTACATGACCTCATTTCCTAACTCAGAAATAATTTGTTATTCTGACCTATGTGCTAAATAATGCACAATTCTATTTTAAGAATTTATTATTTTGTTTATATGATTCATTGGCACATGTTCGTACTTACTTAATAATTTGTTTAAACTGAAAAAAAAATTCCAAGATTAGGCTCACATATTATTTTGCGAGTTTCCCCAAGTGGAAGATAATTACACGATAAAAATAGAATCAATCTGCAATTTTTTGAAATAATAATTTGAGTCGTGCCGTTTCCTTACTTAAATTAACTTTACTTGTTTTATCAATAGTCGAACATAAATTTAATCGTTTTAAAAATTCTTTCCAAGCAATAAACGAATAAATATGACAACTAGTGCGTTCCTGATCTTGGATTACTTTGAGAGCTTTCTTTAATTATTATAGCCACCTATAAATCATGTAGTTTGGTCATTTTAGTAAACGGAAAAATCAAAAACAAAATTTGAATAAATTAATTGTCTTTGAATAAATTAATCAGCCTAATTTAAATTTTTTCAATAATTCCTTTCACTCTGGTCATGGCCTTTGAAGCAGCAATGCAATGTGCATTGTTAGAAGTTGACCGCTTAATCTATTTTCTTTTTACCTTATGTATGTGCAAGTTAATATAAACAAATAGACATAGATGCACACATAAAATATATAACATTATATGCAGATGAAAGAATAAGCTGATGATTTACAACTCCGTTTGAACCCAGCATGGGTATCCTGAAGTCGCGGAATCAAATTTGTAATTTTCAATGCATGTAATAGCTATTATTGTTTTCTTCTCTACAGTCTTTTAATTCTTCGTCACGATGGGTCTTACTTCAGCCCCACCCGCCGCACCCTCAGAAGGCCAACCCTGTTGATACTCGATAAATCGGGTGGCTATATTCGATCGGAGTGTTGGTTAGGGATCTCGTCCGTCAGGCTACTGTTGACGATTCGATTAAAATATATAATTAGGTATATCATTTATAAGTTTACACAACAAGTGATGAATGGCCAGAATACGATTCAAAATCAATTTATATTCTTGACAATGGAAGATATCAATATTCAATATATTTTTCAATCCAATGCATACAAGTATGCAATATGTATTTTGAAATCCATTGTCTTAATTTTTTTATTTGATGCAAAAATACCGCAATTTTAAGTATTTTGAAAAACAGAATGAACTTAATAATAAATAATAAACTAAATAATTAATTATTGAAGAAATAAATGTAGTTGAGCAACAATTGTTGTAGCTGAATTGGGAAACTGACATTGGAAAATTCGTTGGAATTTCTTATCTTACTCTACCACAATTCTGTTGAATTCTGAAGTGTTCTTTTATGTATTAAGTGATTCAAGGCGAGGTTTGAAAGGTTCAATACAAATGTTAATAAAAACTAATGGCAAGAAATCAAGTCCTTTGAATTAGAAGCTCAACCATCACAGCCGAATTTAGTGAACAAGCAAACAAAGAGTGTTTTTAAATCATTCGTTTTGTATTACTATTTAACAAAATGTTCCTCATTTAGTGACTTTTAAAAATAAATTACAAGGTATCTGAGAAATGTGCTCATAACAAAAATGCAGAACAATATACTCTGAGAAAATATTAGGAGTTTATGCACTTTGTAAAAGAGAATTTTCCGAAAAATGCCTAGTTAGGTATTTGTTTTGGCTCAAAATTTCCGTGTAATAAATACTGTATGTAATTCAAACTTAGGCAGTTAAGAAAAATCGTTCGATAATAATTATATATTTACATAATAATTATGTAATAATTTTGTATATTTACATAAAAAAGATCACAGAAAAAAACACAGCTTTTAATCAAAATATACCAATTAAGTGGTAAACGTATTTTAAAAATTGGATTTTTCTTTTATTAAAAGTAGTACTTTTATTTTTAATATTGCTGTTCGACAGATAAGTAGCATATTTTCCGTTTTTCCGTTTGTAAAGAACTTAAAGAATGCAAAAATATTTTTAAATAAGTATATTACGTATTCTCTATTTCAGAGCTTGCCGAATGCATAGAGAAGTTAGCACTCTTAATTTAAAAAAAAAAACATTTATTAGATTTCACTTTACAAGGTATTTCGTAAGAAAATTCTATAAGTCGTAAAAATATAAGAAAAAAAGCATCTAAAGATGTATAATAGAATTAAAATGTATGAAAACCAACATAACTTCCAAAACTAGGAAAAAAATCTGTTTATCTTATAAAGAAACCTATTCAAGTATTTAAGAGTATTAAACTAAAAAGAATAATAAATTCTAGAAAAATCTATTTTTCAATCTAGTCACCTACTTCAATGTTATATATAATAAATAAATAAATAAATAAGAATAATGCACTAAAAAGGAATATAAAAGTATATCATAAATGAAATGTTTGCATTCTATTTCTTAAGCCATTGGACTGAATAATTAGTCTAAATTGCTTTCGATGCTTCATTAGAAAATATCCCTTATTTTATTTAACACTTTATCCAGCTCTATTTTCGGTTCATCGTTAGAAAGCTTTAAACGGCTAGCATTACAGAGCCAATGGACTGGAATAGGAAACATAAAGAAAAGGTTTCTAAAGTTGAAAGGAAAGCTCTCGTATCTCTTTCCTAAATGTTAGTTTATTTCTGGAGTAAATTGATATAAATAGCACTTTAACCTATGCTCTATAGTTCCATCAGACACATTCATTTTCCTAACTCCTTCTTTCTATAATTTGTTTTTAAAAATATATTATCCAGCAAAATGAGTGCACTTTAACCTTACAATAGAAAATTTTAAGGTTCGAAGACTAATAAGAGAATATGAGGAAAATATCTTTAAATTAACACGAATAAAATCCTGGAAATAAATCCTTATGTCTGTTACATATTTTATTTTAGAGCATAGGAATTGTATTGTAAGAAAATAATTATATATCATGGTATTAAATTCAACTTCTTTTCTGCACAAATCTCATTTACTTGAACGGAAAAGAAATTGTGAAAAATGAATCACTTGAATTTAATTCTATTTTATATGTTTATTTTGAGGTGGAGAGATAAATTATTTAAAAATTTTGAGAAAGAAATTTCTCGATTTCAGAAAATACACTTGCCTCGAAATAAATTGAAACGAATGCCATCGGGACTTTTGAAGTTCTATCATTTTTTGTTCAGAGTAGTTTGAAGTTCTATGAAAACCAAATGTTTTTTTCAAAATCTTTAAATAGATTTATGAGTAAAGTTGAGAAAAGTTTTTCTCCAAAATTACTACATCCTTTCGAGACAATTTTAAGGATTAGGTGCAATAGCTTACTAAAAACATATTTCTTTTCATGTTCAGCTAATAAAATTGAATAAAAATTGACGCATATTCAATCAGACAATTAAATGGATATATTATGTAGATAGAATACTGATTGCAAATAGATTACTACTTCGAATATTTACGATAATCTCAATAAGATGCAACATAATATTATTTATTTAAAATGATCTCAGAAATTTAAAATATATATATATGCTAAATAAAACAAGATATTATCTAGACATGATAGAATCATAAGGTAGCAATTAAAGGTATATGTAAATTATTTCAATACTGTACAAATTGCATAATTACGTTAATCTATAATACGAGGGCCCAAAATGAAGGAGCAATTTTTTTACTGTTGAGTAAGATCAAAAGAGAGTGTTTTTCCACAGCCCATCCCCCTGATGGCACCTCAAAATGAGGATGAGATGCTTCCAGTATGGTGGTTGGATGTCGCCAACTAGGTGGATACAATAATAGGTGAGGAACACTGGCCCTCTCATCGATGACGGGACATACTATCTACTGGGAGGGTTTTACCGTGGTTAGTGATAGTCATTAGGACTCTACCACAGTTCCCTCCAGTGTTGCTGTAGTGGCAGTCCGGTCATTCAGTCTTTTATCTGTGTGCCTTAGGGCAAGTTGGAGGTCAGCTGTATGACTTTATCTCATTGGTGAGCACCTTAGAAATGAGAATTAAAAGCTTCAGTATGTTTGTTGGTTCCCGTCACCCTTCTGAGTACATAAATGATCCGGGTCGGCTACTTCCTATGGATAACGGGACATACTTCCCACTGGAAGATCTGTCTCGAAATCAGTGATGGCCAGTCTGAATCAATCATAAATTCCTTTAGTATTGCTGCAAATTTGGTCTGGTGATTCGGATTTTTCATATGCCTTCAGAATGGTTGGAGTTTCCAATTATGGTTTAACCCAAGTTTAGACAGTCAGATTCGATATAATTTGAAAATCCATTTCTTTCAAAATGAGCAATAACTTAACTTGATTCCCATGATTATCTCGATATTAATTAGTGTTTTTTTTTAAATTTTAGATAATATGTGAGTGGTATATTTTATACCAAAAATATCATAATCAGCAATCCATTCAAGTATTTGCTCCTTTGAAATATAGTTAAATATCGCCGATTTTGTGTCTTATTCAAATTGAACATGGGTGCATAGTTTTTAATCTTTTGAAATGCTTCAGATTGTCGTTAATATATTAGTATTATTACTCTGTTTAAAGAATTTAAGCTGTGAAGCACTATATTTGAAGTGAAGCATTATATGCATCATATTCGTTCATGAAAGAAGATTATTCATTAACGTTATATAAAAGAACAATGTAACATAATATTCTTTCTTTATTTTTATCATACGTAAATCATATCTAATAGCTGTTACGATATCACGATAACAATCCTTAATATTTTAGACACCATACAATATCACAAAGATATAAAATATATAACAGGACATTTTAATCAAAAAGGAACCTTGTTGTAATGAAATTATTTTCCCGTATTGTTTAAAATGCAAATTCTGCTTGTTATTTGTTTATATATGTATTCATTTTAAAACTTTACCAATATTTTATGTTTATATATGTTTCAAATGCACCCTTTTTGGTTTTTAATGCAAGCGTTATACGATTTTATGAATTTGACTTACGAAAGTTGCTTGATCATGAGCAATTATTATGTTCAATTATGTAATTATTATCTTCAATAGCCATATAATTGATCATATGATGATTTAAGTTATAATGTTCCGTTCGTAAGCAAGCAATTAGTATACATATTTGAGAATTGAGAAGGGAATGATAGTTCAGGTGTCATCCTCGTCGTCTGACCAGGGTTCAAAATTACGAGGTTCGTCCCAAAATAGACCTAGCTTTGCTTTGCAACGGGACGTCGATATAACTAAACCAAACCATTGAGAATCGAATTTTTAGTTTGTTTGGGGAATTACGCTTCTATCTTCCTACATTAAAGTTTCTTCAATAATGAATGAATGGATACTTAAAATGGAAAACATAAATCTCTCTCACCTCAGATAATTCAAAAAGTCTTATCCTAAGATTCTAAAGATCCCACTGATTACGATATTTCATTAATTAAATCGAATTATAATCCAGCAGACTTTATAATTTTGAATTATAGCAACAAAAAAAACCCAATTTAAAATCGTTTTAAAAATTATATTTTTGGAGTATTTCTTATTATAAAATGCAATGAAGAGAATATACCTTTCAGGCAATTAAAATCTATTTATTAATATTCTCAATAAGTTTAGTAAGTCAATAATGAAAGCATTTAATGGTATTAGTTTCTTTTTTTAAAGAATTTTAAAAGCTATTCAAGTTAAAAAAAATCCTAGATTAATAATGAAATTCTAATTTCTGAAATTAATTGACCTATCATTCATCAATGAGACTTACAACATACATTAAGGAATATAAAGGACGTATTTATGAAATTTATTGATTTATTAACGATTTTTGAAATTTTAAATTAGTGATGATATCTGTGAAGGTGTCTTTGTTTAAAATATTTTAATAATCTTAATAACTATAACAATAAATGTTTTTTTAAATCCATACATTTTTTTATAAAATGAGTCTTTTAATAAGAATTTTTTTTCAATACTAATTATTGTTTCGACATTTTAAATTTTTTTCATTTTAATGTATATGTTATTAATTCTTTCATTCTATTTGTATATAAAAATATATGTATGTAATTTCATTTTTTAAATGGTCTGTGAATATATGCCAATTAATACATTTTTCTAACAAGTATCTTTGATTAATTTAAAAAATAGTATTTCGATACACCAAATAAAGTAGGGAAAATTTAAAAATGTAATTCAAAACGAGACAGCTACCCAAAAGTTTTGAAATACAAATTATACTGTTAAATTACAATTAGTCTTGTAAAGTATTTTTTCTGTCATTAGGTCGATTTCTTAATGGGGGACTATTTATTACAATGATTCTCATAGCAAAAATTTCTACAGATGTCTTCCCTATCATGGTCCTATGAGTACAAATTACTTCAGTTCAAAAGTTTGTATATATAAATATACTCATCATACATAAGTCATGATATCATGTAGCACGATTGCTACAGTAATTTTGATTGCATTTTAATCTTATTAGAATGTCTTATAAGGAAAGTAAAAGGCTTGAATGAGTTTGTAGATGGCGCATCTATCTGAAAGGTGGAGGAAAAGGTGGATTTGGGCAGAGAGATAACTTCAGAATAAAAATATAGAAATAAGCCGGATTAGACAAATTAGAGTCTCCATAAAATGAATAAATTTTGTATTAAACGTTTTGTGATTCCATGTTATTGCTTAGATGTGAAAGGAAGGAAAGAAATTTTCCATATGTAGCTCATATTGCTCTTAACATCTTTAAAACTTTTTATTTTCATCTTTCATTTTAAAATTGTGAAAATAGGTTAAACTTTAAATATTGAAAAAACTAAACAAATAAAAATAAAGGAAAAGAAACATATCTTATTAATAAGAAATAAAATTAATCGGATTTATTGAATTCATGCAAGTGATGAAATTGTGTGTGATAAATATTGTGTGTGTATATTTAATGATAATTATTATAATAAAATACAATCTTTTGAATGTATTTCATCATAATATTTATATTAAAAGCAATATTGTGAACATATATGTTTGATCTGTATTCCATTTTATGAAACAAACAAAATTATTTTCTAGACTTGTTTTTCTTCTTGAAACTGTATATAATTGTTTGTATTAAATTATATTTTAAATATAGAAAGAGAACCTTTTGTATTTGTTCTATATGTTTATATTATTTATTTTTCATTAAATACTGAATTAAAAATTAAATTAAGATCTTTGGGAATATTTCGCAGCTTTTTCTAAAGAACTGAAGGAATTTGAAACCATAGGTGAATTATTATAAATATACTAGAAGAAGAATCTTATTTTGCTTACTAGTTTACAGAAAAGAACTTAAATTTTTAACAGTACGTTAGTCAGTAAAAATGTTTTCGTAAAACTGCTAAATGCTAAGGTTGGATTTAGATGCTTGTGAATGCATGTGGAATATTTACTCACAAAGACTTAAATTGTGTTTTGATATTGTAAAAATAAATGTAAAACTGTTCAGACAAAACATACATTGCTTATAAAGAACCCAAATATTATTTTTAAAGAATAGAAAGAGAAACAACATAGCTTACAATAATAAAAATAAATAAATATATAAATAAAATAAATATATATATTTATGTATAAATAAGATAAATATATATGTATAGAAATAAAATAAAATAACTTTAAAAATACTTAATATAAGTAAGAATAAAAATTACTCAATTATTGAACTTCCATTTTGGAACCAGGATATTCATATTTATCTAAATTGTGAGATCCAGAAAGGAATCAATGAAATTTTATTTGCAACATTAATACACTTTATTCATTTCATTGTGATTTAAGTTCGAACATTAAATAAAGGAAATTCATATAGAATCTTTAAAAATATTTCTTCAACTCAAAACGATTTATGAAAAAAACTTTTAAACAAATTGCCTTTAACAAGCAGCTGGTTCGTTGGGGTTAATGGATGTTAAAATTTTAATTAAATCTCGTAACATGCTCTTAATGGCTTTCTGAATAGTGTCAAAGTTTTTATGCTTTAAACTTTAAAACAAGTATTGCAATTCATTCTATGATTGAATCCGTAACAATTTTATTCATTACTCATGGATCTCATTAATTTTCTGTCACCTCTTCAAAATATGACAAAAGTTTGATGAAAAAACTTTCTTCTTCAATTGACACCCCTTGAATGAAGGTATAACATTAGAGTGTAGGATTATTCAGCACTCTACGTATATAGTTTATGTAAAAGATACTGTACTATATAATTTGTACGATACAGTATAAAGTACAAACTGTATAATTTATACAGCACAGTTACATCATACATGATGTTGTATAATTTATACAGTATCATTGAAAATCATACATTTTTTAAAATAAAAAAAACACCACTGAATTACAATAGAAAAAGAAATAGAAGAAGATTAAAGAGGTGTAATGTTTTTTTATAGTTCCTATTATATATTAATATCTTTTTCACTTCCTGTTATATTTGGGCTGTATTGTTTACTAATCTCCAAAAATTAAATTTGCTTTTCGTCATTGCTTCTGTAGTAAAAACTTAAATTTTTGCACCAGCAAATTTTAAAAAATTCTTACTGAAAATAGTCTATAAACAGAAACCTATTCAATAGGGAAAAAGCCAAAACTTCATATCTTGATCAACAACAATCGCAAAAAGGGTTTATATTTGTTTAATATTTATAGTTTAAATATTTGTAAAAACAATTAAAATGATTTAAATTTTATATTACAATATTATATTATTTTATGTAATATATTCGTGTAAAATTTAAATAAAAATTGTATTAATATATTAATTAAAAATTTACCAATACTCTGTAGGATAATTAAATGTATATGACTGAAATTACATATATATATTTTTTTTAATATTTGCATGGGTCCGAAAAAAATTTGTTGTGTTGTTTTATTTTCAGAGTTTAAAGTGAAGCATATTGAAACTTAATTTTCAATTATTTAAAATTCTATATAAATTTAAAGCTGTTTCCCTTAGATGCTGATACTTTACTCTTGGGGGTGTAAATAAATTGAGACAAACATTGTTCTTTTGCTTGTTTATGGATTGATTTTAATAAAATTTTTGAATTTTTTATATGTGCTAACAGCAAAGAATTTACTTCAGAATCAATCAATGACGATTTTTTTAACTTTTACACATTATTAAGAAGTTTTGTTCTTCTCAGCAATATAACATTAATAGAGATTAAACAGATTCGTTTGTATCATGCGAAAACTTTTTCAGATTTTATAAAATTTTTATATGGAACATCTGATCACTGTAGACAGAAAAAAAACTCTATTCTTTTTAATTTTAAAATATATCTTGCTTGTTTTTAAATGCAGAAACGAACAATTTTGTCTCAAAAGCACTTCACAATCCTTTGCATTAGTGTGAGGCAAGAATTTTTGTTTTAGAGTTTACATAATCTGACTGGCAGAATTAAAATTTCTTTCCACTTCATTTATCGCTAACTTTATGAAACTAAAAATAGTTGTTTTTATTACTTATGCCACGTGTCAATGATAAACCTGCAGATGAAATCAATTATTTTAATACTAGAATTTCCTTCTCTTGTTTCAGTTGCGCCATCTAGAACCAAAAGTACATCTCATCTGACAACGCGTTGTAGCTCTTTACAATGGGCTGACTTCATACATGCATTTCATTTATTCATCCACAAATAATAATTTAACCCTGAATCAGAGAAAGATCATCTCTGATACTGTACTCATAGTAATATTGCCCCGACTTGGGGGACACATTGGCCACGACAGATTTTATATCTGCACCAACCAACACGAATAATCTCTGGACTGAGGGGTTTCGAACACACAACCCAAATGATGCGAACGCAATGTCTTACCGGCAAGACTATCATCTTACCAACTCCGACTCTACAAGTAATGATTTATATCCAAAACATATCATTTCAGACTACCTTCAAGGTCTTATATCCTATCGGGTAGGTGGGTCATCACGAGGTGGACCAATTCATATAATTTATTCCATGTTTAAAGTAGAATTTTTGTTTCTTTATTTATTCAAAAAATAAAAATATACCAGGATTAATATTTTCTTTTACAGTAAACAAAAAACAAAGTATAACAACAGAAATAAATAAAATAGTGAAATGCAATTGAAAATTTGATAATATAGAAAAATATCGTTTAAATATGACTAAACTATGTAAAATAACTGAGAGAAAAGATGATTTGCTTGAATCTAATTCTTACTGATACAATTTTTTAAAATGAAGATTAAAACAAATAAACCAAATTTAAAGATACTTTCTTTTAATATCCTAAAAACTCATAAATATATCTCAATTTTTTAAATTCTTTCATCTACTCTGGATATAGAACTATCCACATTAAAAAAGACGTCTTAATTCATATATTCATCACTTTTTTTACAGAAGACGTTGATTTGACAAAATATAAATGACTCAAATGTTTATAAACGTATTGATATTTATAACTGAGAGTATTCCTTGAGGATCTTTAATGTTATTATTTTTCTCATCTTTCTCCCGAACTAAAACAAATACAATTTTAACTATTTAATAGACTTTGTTCAATATTATACCCATATATTTAATTGTCATTTAGATTATTGATTTATCACAAAATTTATATAATTATCAATTAATAATTGTTTTTCGAATCACATATTTTTTAACCAAATTGGCAGATAATGAGTTTCTTTATGAACTTCATTCCAGAGAAAAGTCGATTGAATTTAAGCGATAATTGAAAAATAAATGCAACGCTAAGAAAGCCAAAGAAGTCAAAAGTCAAACGCAGAGAGAATTAAATACTTAATGCCATTAAAGCTTTAGAATTTTAAGAAGCAATGCCTTGAAGGAGAATATTGATTTGAAACAACGATAAAAAGTTTACTTTTTAATTTTATTACTCCTTTGAGAATGGAACTGAATTCCAAAGTTTCCGCCATTGGCAAACTGGACTAAACGAGCATTGTGACTAACATCTTAGAACGCCAATAATTGAAATAACTACTGAATTCTCAAACCTATTTTGATCCCTACATTTAATCAAAATGGCTAAATATTAAACCATTCTATAAATAATTAGAATTTTTTTTTCATTTTTATCAATAATAATTCCAAATCTTATATCTGCATATTTTATTCTAAAATAGCTTATATGAAATACTCAATTTTTTAAAATTATATTGGGTTTTTTTCCGAATTTCAACTTATCCATGATGAAAAATAATCTTCCTGGCATCCTGGATTTGTTTTAGAATTCGTCTTTTCTTGTACAAATGATTTATAGAAGACTAGGTAACAAATGATAATTAAATGAAGCACTGATCAACAACCATGGAGTGGAGGCTTCGTTTCCCATTTAACTTCCTTCAATCCTAGTAATATCATCTTTGTAGACTGAAGGAGATTCATGCATAATTTTAAAGCTGATGACTAAGTTAAAAGACTTAATGACTAGAGTAAAAGATGATTCAAACTAGTCTAACTGTCAGTAGTAAGTATCTTTTGTTATCCATTCATATGATTTTGAAACTTTGGATTGAATTAAATATTTTACATTCCTTCAAAAAAGATGACAGCATTTTACGTATAGAAATCTTTAATCTCTGGTGTATGAGATTCTCTTTTTCAAATGTGATATTTCATCTTTTTGCATTGATATAGAGAAGCCATACAACGTCACCTGTCACGAGTCACCTGAATAATGATGACATAGAAAAAAATACACGCTCATGAATTTCTAGGACATTCTGTCAACAAAAAAATTTAGCCGCTTTGTTCATTTTTACAGTTGCATGAAAAGAAGAAGGATAGTTGAAAAAAAAATCCAAATTTAATACCAATACTATGGATCTTGTTCCACAAGGAATTTCTAAACATTTTCATAAAAATATGTTTTTTAGAGTATTTTGATTTTTCTTCTTCTTTGACACATGTTAGGCTTAAAAAAATTGGCATATAAATTCTATTCACAAAAACACTATTGCTACACTTTTAAGGGAAAAGACATTTCATTACAGAGCAGACAATTTAACTTACAATTCAAAAAGTCAAGTAGTAAGTCTAAATTTCCTATTTTTGATCAATTTTATTATTTCCTAAGTATTTTTAAACACTGCTGCTTTTGTGTGAAATTATGTAGACTTTATTGCTTGAGTCCTTTAGACCTTCTTCACGTTTTCTTTTTATTCTTTTTATTTCTTTTTATTATATTTCGCTCATTCTTTTTTTCTTTAATTATCTTTAGCGCCTTTTGCATCTATCACTCGTGCTTATGCAAGATTATTTTTCGAATTACTAGTAATATTGCAGTTAATTCTTTTTTTTTTATTATGAGCTCTGTATTTGTTTAAAACCACTTTTGATAACTAAATCACCATCATATATATCAAAAAGCTTAAATATAGAAGATTATAAATTTTATATAAAAATAAATGAAGCAATTTCTTGTAAATAAAGTAATTTCCAATTTCTTAATGAGCACTGCTGTCATGGGAAATTTCTCTTCAATGCGTGACTCCAAGTGTAGCTCCAGTGTGTCTAGAAGGCAAATAGTTTGGTTACAGATGTTGCCTTGGCTTCCTTTTGACTTTCACTATCCCCAAGACTGAAAATTATTTCATCAGAAAACGCAACAGATCTCCAGTCTCTACAGGGCACCTGGCTTGGAGCTGTTCTTAAAGTAACCGATTTTCAACGCTTCGTTGTGTCACTGTGGCATCAACTGTAGCACAATTTTTTGTCGCAGACGCAGTACAATGTACCACATCCGTAAGCCGTATAAGGCGGTCTTCCCTCTCAGAAATGATTTGTGACTACAAGGAAACTGTTTTATTTATTGTTAGAAGCCATGGTCAAGTACCATCCCTTGACCATTGCTTCTGACAACCATGCACAATGGATATATTCCGGGAGAGTCTTTCTACAATATCGTAGAAAATAAATCACCTTATCGCAGTCATATCATCCGATCTCGTCCAAACTCGGTGAGATGTTAATAATGGTTTCTTCGTCTCCTTAAAGGCATTCTTAAGTACCATCAACTCAATATGATGAATAACATTTACTAAATTTGCAGCACGCATTTAAAGCAAACTTGATTTGCGAACTCAGAGTGGCTCTACTAGTGCCACATTTATGTGCGAATTTTCAATCAATGTCATTTTTCTGATGTATAAACACTTCTATCAATTTTTGTTTATGTAACGTAAGTCTGTCTTGCTATTGGATTTTGTCCCATCAGTGTACATAATTTTCAAGAAGTCAGTCTTATTAAGATCTTATTTTCATTGCGGGTTCATATGATATGGGTATAAAAAATCATGGTATAAGGAAACATGTTCCCGCTTTCCTAATATCGAAGCTAAAATGCTTCCATACTGATGTCGGATCGTAACCCCCAAGTGGGTAGTGGGCATATAAGTGATACTGTAATGATGAATATTTTTTCCACTCGCCTCAGTGTTGGTCTATATTGGTGCAGCTGTTCGAACTTCATATAATCTCGAATAATCTAAGGAGATGAGGGGGAGAGATTGCGTTATTATTATGACTTTTATTTGTTAGTAATATTTAAGCCGTTAATATAAACCAATAAATTAAATTTACCAAACAAAAACAGTAATTAGAAGTACCCATTCATTTGAACTTTATAAAAAATAGTTTTTTTATCTTTTTCATACACATGAAAAGATTATAAAAAATTCAGTTCCATTACAGAATAAGTTATA
Source organism: Argiope trifasciata (assembly GCA_026543055.1). Classification (NCBI taxonomy): domain Eukaryota; kingdom Metazoa; phylum Arthropoda; class Arachnida; order Araneae; family Araneidae; genus Argiope; species Argiope trifasciata. The sequence goes on along the minus strand of JAPMOQ010055430.1, from coordinate 418,705 downwards.
GATTTTATATTATACTTATGTTGACCGATATTCGCAATCTATGTGATGAAGAAGATTTAAATTTTGTTAATCCAGAAACACTCCCACTTCTGAAATGTTGAATATTTGTATGTACTTATTACTAAAAAACTTTTGATTTTTATGTCTTTATAGGCACTAACATGAAAATTTAAAAAAAAATGAGATTAGAATATAGAATCTAATCTCATCAGAATACTATCGAAATCCTCTTTTGCTTTCATTCGAATGCAGTCTTCATACTTCTTCATATTTTTATGCTCTTCAATAATAATTTCTCAATAAGGTTTTTAAATAATCCTCTAGAAACTGTAGCATTACTTGTTAAAAATTTTAAAAAAATGTTTATTTCAATTCTATTAATCGCTTGATTAATTTTGGAAAACACTTCAATTATTAGTCCGTTTAAATTATTTTATATAATTATGAGGAAACTTTATAATTTTTCATTTATTTATTTTACATTTGAATACAAACAGATATTTTCTCGCCATAATATTTCTATATTGTCCTTTTATAATTATATTTTTACATTCTTGAGAGAAAATTAACTAGAATTGCATTTATTATCAAATTTAAGAGAATTGCCTTAATTCCATTACTGATTATAATATTTTTTACGACGTACTCCTAAATTTTATACTATAATATAAAAATAAAAACTCTCATTGAAACTTTTTAGAAACTAAATGAAAGGTAGGATGAAACTAAAGGAAGATATATAGCGAAATAAGATTTTTTCATCATTAAAACAATTATAATTATTGCTATAATTCTAATTTAAAATAAGATAAGTCGCATTACACTCGAGCATTATAAATTAAAGCCAAAAACTTTTTTTTATGTGTGAACACGTTAGAAAAACATCATTCCATTTTAATTCCTAGAATAAGAAACTTAGTTTACACGTTTAAAAAATAATATTAATATTTGAATATTCCTTTATCATAATACTACTCTATCCAGCTTAATTAATCAAATACTAATTTTTAAAATGGGATGAAAATTATAAAATTAAGTAAAGTAATATAATTAATATGAATAAGTTCTTTCATTAAATGAATTCAAATATACTTTAATTGAGATATTGAAGTCCATTTTTTAAATCAAAACTTAAAGAAATCATTAAAACGAATGTCAAGCATGTGTATTTATATATTTGTATTTATTTTTTATTTAATTATAAATGTACACTTTCTTTTTAACGGCGTAAGAGAATAAAAGATATTTTGAGTATATTATATTCTTCCCCATATTGACTAGGCTTAGATCCGTAAGAAAAAATGTCCGGTAGAAAAAAAGTACATTCTTACAAATCTCTTGTAAATCCATTTTAGTGGCTTGCCAATCAGAGATTTTTTCGTCATCCAGAGTATTTCCGGACTCATAACATGGCAGAAAAATAGAAATGATATTGTCTCAAGCATTTTTATGTTAGAGATCTTAGAAATGTCTACCATTCATAGACTTATATTGTCTATGGATTTCTGTGTTCTTTTAAAAGATTTAATTCGGATATGTTCAAATTACTTATTTTTCCTTACTCTTTTAAAAGGTTACTTTTTATGTTTTCATTAGAAATAAATAAATTTTAAGTTTAAAAGCAATAGTGAAGTGAATTAAAGCAATCTGAATAAATTACACAGTGATAATAAACAGAATTTTTTTTTAAAATTCAAATCTAAGCTAGACCACAGCAATATTGTATCAAACCAAACTACATCAAGAATACAAGATTATCAAACTATAAAACCAAAAAGTATCAATAAACTAAAAAACAAAGAACATACCAGGTGAATGTAAACATAAATAAAAAGATATTATAAAGAAAATTAATCGTATCAGTGGAGACAATTATACGAAATTATACTGCACTTAAAGTTAAAAATATCAATGCTTGGTTAAGATTCTAAGCCATCAAATAAAATAAAATGAGAGCTCTAAGTGCCATCTATTGGGATAAAAGAAAGAAAAATTAACTAGCATATATTTAGGCGAGAAAATATTAGAAAACAGATTAGAAAATAGACAAATTATTTTCTTGATAAAAATTCTCTATTACAATAGTTTTTTGAAATCCTTAATATTTGTTTGCATTGAGATAGTATGTTGCTCCAACATAAGAAATTTTGTTATTATTTTTTTTAAACTTTTGATGCAGAATTTAACTGAAGATTTCTGCATTCATTTATATAAAATAAAAGTGTTTCCTACTGTTACTAGATACTTAAAAGCCACTTTCAAATATATTAGCGTATGCCATGTTTAAGTATTAATTATGTGACAGAATATTTATATGCCCATTACTATTCATGAGAATGAATGTTTTTATCTAGAATTAAATTGTGTTATTCGTTCTCAGTATATAAAGAGTACAAATTGTTTGTAAGTAAACTATTTTCCAAAATGTTTGGCTCGTTCTTTCAGTATAAATAATCATTCTTTTTCATATGTGCATATATCAATCTAAATAAGGAGAAACTTCGAATCTTTGGAAGTGTTCTCCAAGTGTCCAATCAAGTTGTCAGTCACATTTTAAACAGAGAATATTTTCGCTGTTGTCGAAAATAAATCTTAGGATTTCAAATTTACAAAAGTATCTCTTTCTCGTCAATCCTTGGCGTCTATTCATTTATCATCCAGAGTGTCAGTTTATCTTTCCCGCTGAGTCTGACGACAGGAAACCTAGAAGTTAACTTCCAAGAGACGGATCGCTGACGTTCAGACGGAAATCTAGAGTTAAAAGCTGATAATGAGATTTCGTCTCCCATTTCTTCTGTTCTACGGGGTGACTTCTTACTTGGTTCATGATTAGACCTTTAAGTATACAGAGAACTGATACGTTAGACTCTAACTTTGAAGGGAGCAATTTATATGCAGTTAGCATTTTGTTCTTTCTATGAATTCAATGAGAAAACGAAATCTAAACGTGATGACTACTAAAGATGGGGCGAATTACATTAGAAGGATTTAATGTCTTATACGAAGTTATACAATATTTTAAAATTATTAAGTAATTAAATAATAAATGTTTATGTGCTATAATTTTAGAAACGAAGACGGCAATTTTATTTTATATATAATTCTCTCTAATGATTATTTAAATTAGGTCATCAAGCATTACTATTTGCAGTTTGAAGTCAACTGTTAAATCGGTAAACTATATTTTTCACAAAAATTAAAAAGTTAAAGCTTTATCAATATTTATTTTTGAGTTAAGCACTGATATCGAAATATTTTAGATTGAACCCCTGAAAGCTGCATGTGTAGCATGTTTATTCACATGCAGAACTTTTTTGATTTTAAACTTCTTAATTTTTTTAGGTGTTTGCTTACCAACTGATAAATAAAAAAGAATTTTTTCTCCTTTTAATATAATTTAATTACTTTTTAGCTATATAGCAAAATATATATCATAATCTAATAGTGAAAATTTCAGTGAAAAGTGTGATTTTATAATGATAGAAGAGATACTGAGAATATAATATTCTTAAATCGTTTTTAAAATCTAAACATAATTTCTTTTTAATTTTTTTTTATTTAACAAGCCAATTATTTTTAAACCCACATTTCATTTTCTTTTTTCTCCTTATTTATAGCATTTAATTTTTTTAAATGAAAAACTGTTTTTAATTATGAGGTTACTTTAAAATTTTAATCGTGATATATTGTTGATAGCATTTTATAGCATTTAGCATTTATAGCATTTTTAGTTGAACTTAAAGTATAGGATATGAAAACGAAACTGCAGTATTGCAATTTTTCTGATTATAAACTTTGTCTATATGAGATTTTAAATTGAAATGTGGTTTTGTAGTATAATAGTAATAAAGAAAGAATAGATAATGTTTAGAGAAAATATTTACTTTTGATATTTTTTTAATTTTTTCTTTTAATAAAAAGGCATATTGAATACATATGTCTATAGAAAATAATAGATATTATTTCCTACAGGCATGTGTTTAGACATGCAAGAAATCAAGGCAATCATTGAAAATATATTAGTGTGTACTCGCTTAACACAATCTGCAAAGCTGGATGGATTTGATGATCATGTGCATATATCAACTGAGAATTGGGTTTGGACCTAAATTTCTTGATTTATGTGGGTGAAAATATAGCTATGCTTGAATAAAACTTATTGAAGATATTGCAAACTTAACTTTTTAAATATACTTTTGATTGGTATTAAATAATCTCTGAGATCTAAATTTTTAATTATATGATTATTTTTTAACAGATCACTGTTTTCTCCAAAGTGATTTTAAGGACTAGTGTTTATTTGTGTGCTTGAGAACATAGTAATAAGGAAGGCTATTTCGCTAGAATACAAAACTTTAACGTTAATATAAAAATGTATCTAAATTGCTCTCATAACTTAATTTAATACTTAGGAGCTCTACCATATTGAATGAAAGACAGGATGAATAGTTACTCTGTCATTAACATTTAAGAGATATTATACAAGAATAACAACTTGTCTTGACTAACATTAGTACTAACATGATTATACAAATGTTTTCTAACGGTGTATTAAAATTTAATTGATTGACATATTTTCCCGACATAAACTGTATATGTATATCATAAAATAATAAGTTTCCATAAATTCAGAAATAAGTTAAGTACGTTAAATTGTTATTATAAATAGTTGTATAAGTAAGGTAACCAAAACTCATTCAGGCAATACATTACATAAAAATTTTGAATTTTTTATCTTAAACTTTTGGGTTAAAGAGTTTATGTGAGTTAAAATACAAATGACTGAGTAGATTTTTCATCAAACATTAGACTCATATTTAATCTAAAGTTGAATTTATCAAAGGTTTGAATATAAAACTTTCCAAAATTCTCTCAATAAGCCTTAAGAAAACACAAAATGAAATTAATTGTAGATCTAAACCTAAATCGGGATTTTCGTACCTCTTTTCAAACTTTTTACTTATTTACTTCTACAGGAATTTGGGAGTAAATTGCCAAAATTGAGACAAACAACAATTTAATCAACTCTCCCCAATTCCATCAACCAACTTCATTTTCTCGGTCTTCTTCTCAATAAATTGTTTGAAGAAAGACGACTTTTCAACAAAAATAGAGTACTTTAAACGTAAGACAGAAACTCTTTCGTGGAAAAAGTAGTTAAAATGAAACGGAGTAAAATAGCACAAAATTAGCATACCAGTCAAAGATTGAAAATAAATTTCATTTCCTCTGCCTTTTATTTTATTGAAAACGCATTTGTACTTAACTTAGTTGATACGAATAAATTTGTTGAATTCAATGATACATCATGTTCTTATTTTGAAAAGAGAAATAAAGTATTTATATATTTATTCTGTAGAAAAAAATTAATAAATTAGAGGCGCATCTTTGTGTTTTTTCAGAGTTTTGATCTCGAGACTATTGTACCCACAGCCATGTAACATAACACCTAGACAGAAGTGTATACTCCGATCTGGAAGTTGTTATGTGGCTCATGAACTTATCACTTTTAACAAATACCACAATATATATATATTCATAATAAGAATAGAATATAAGGTTAGAATTCATAAATAATTACTGGTATATATTCCTAGCTTTATTTTGATATAGATACTTTGGCTAGGGAAGACTAAGCCCCCCCCCCTACTCTCTCTACTAGAGTGCAGAATGTAGAAATCCACGCCTTGATTAAACTAAGAACTGAAACGAAATGGAGGAATCCCCAGAGCATCAGCGGTATCCCGGTAGGTGTCTAGACTTGTCTCTGAAGTACATCAGCCCAAGGAATATACAATACATCTTATCTGGGCTAAAACCTGCTTTATAGAAAGTCTTTTCATTAGACCCCTTGCCGCTGCTCGGCCAATGCTTCTCTTCCTCGTATCATCGACTGTGTTGGCGCCTCTGTGAGGTAACTTGTGAGTGAGGGGAGTGGGGTAATTTATAATCGTGGGAAACTATCTCTTGGACTTGGATTACACTGTTTTAAATCCGAGGGAGATAAGCAACAACAACGTCCTTTTCAATATTACGTAAATGTTAAGATATTTACAGATATCATCTGTAAACAAACAAAACAAAAATTTATTTAATATTAAATGCATAAAATCAATGTATTCCTTTACAAGAAATTATATTTTTATTTTATAATTTTCATTTTTATTTCTTTTGGAGATCATGGTGTTTGAGAAGAGCTTCTAATTTTTTTATTTTAACGAGCATTGTCAATTTTAATTCAAAATTTAAATGAATTTTTATAATTTTTTCTTTTATTAATTTACTTCGATCGGTTATACATCAACTGATGCTACCTGATTTTCATTTATTAATTTTTCTTCAAAGTTATTAATTCATTGAAGTACAGCGGCTAAAAGATTCATTTTGCAATAATAGTATCTTATTTCTAATCGTACAATAATATCATAAAAGAATCTTTCTTTCTAATGTTCTTCAGCGATTTTTTATACTTCCGAAAGAAAAAATACTTTCTTCAACATTAAAAATTTTCTTAGTAAAAGATCACATATTTGTTTAATTTAAACATTTATCATTTTTTAAGTGTTGACGCAATAGAATATAAAGAAGAAAAAATGATTATAAAGTTAGCTGTAACATTTATAAAGAGTTATATTCCCAGGGGAAATTTATCGCTATTATCTTTCTTATCTATCTCTTGGGCTATAACAAATACTTTTTCAACCATTTAAGAGATTCAGTTCAGGATAATACTAGGGCACTTAATTGCTATTTAGGCTATTGATTTATCAAAGCGCTTATGTAATTAGCTATTAAGAAGGCTTTTTGCATCAAGTGTTCTTTGGACAAAGTAAATGTCCCCTTATGGACATTTATTGATTTCCAAGAAAAATGGTCACATTTTAAGAGATAATTTTCAAAAAAGTCGCAAAACTGGAGCAGAGTGAAAAATGCAATGAAACACAATTAACTGAAATGAGTCACCTGGTGGCTAAGAAGCCTGAGAGGTTGTTATAAACACTTTAGCTACAAATAATATTGATTTGAATCGAAGTTAAAACTCTTCATCATTAATTTTATTACATCATCAAGAATCACAAAGAATTCACTAGATGAATGAATAAAATAATTCAATAGAAGAATCGCGAAGAATTTTCATTAGTTGAATTTGTTGGGAATGTTTTGCTTCTGTTTCGTAAATGAAATGTTGCATTATTTTATTTGGCTTCTGAGTGAAAAAAAATGAAAAGAAATGAGGTAATTGCATCATTATATCTAATAGTATCATTAAAATACTGTGATTTCGGTTATAAATTAAATACGTTTCACTAAGGAAAGCCCCAGACATGCTAAATTAAATACTCTTTGCAAATACAATTAATCATCATTATGATTTTTTCATTAATATATCAAATATCAGCTAATATTCGATAAAATCCATTTGTACTCTTAGTCACAAATTACAACTATTTTCAAAGCTCTAATTTAA
>JAPMOQ010055430.1:372909-396237 GCA_026543055.1 Argiope trifasciata | reverse complement strand
CTCAGAGTCAAATGCAAAATTTCAAATGCAACTAAATGCAAAATTAAAGAGGTATACTGCAAACAATATTTCTTCCACTACAATTTGAATTTCTGGAGCCATTCTCAACAATTGTGCATGAAGTTTTCTGTGATTTTCTTTAGATAATTGTCGGCGATGATGTATGAGATATTGGTAAAAGGATAGCCGCTCGTCTAGACGATAATCTCTTCTGGTTATATATAAGCAATAGTTATTTGATGGTTTGATATATATATATATCTATATATATATATATATATATATATATATACATATATATATACAGTGAGAGATAGATAAGACTTTTAATTAAGACAAAAAAATTCTTAGTTTTTTATAATAGTTTCAAATATTTAATATGGACGCATGGCGCTTAAGAACAGAGAAGTCTGCTGAAGTACTACCGAATATAATCTGTTTGTAAATGTACTCTTATGTTTTGGAAGGAAAATGAATAGAATATTTTAAAAGAATATGTCTGGAAAGTCTGTTGCGAAAGTGAATTAATATCTGTGAAGGGTTGACTGAACAGTCATACATCAGACGTGGTTATCGCGAATTATTTGTAAGAGGATAATTAAAGCATTAGGTTAATTTTATTACTCTTATTTTGTAACGTTATTGAATTAAAAATACTGGAATTAATTTTAATTTGCGATTCGAATTTTCAAATACTTATTCGAATTTTTAGTAAAATTTTGAGTTTTGAGTAAAAATTACATTATATATTATACATAAATTATGTCCAGAGCCTGAAAGGTAAAGGAATTTTATATATAACCAATAAATATTCGACTTGGTCTGTGTTCAAAATTTTTTTAAACGAAACTACTAGAATATGAATTCTATTGAAATATTTATGCTATAATCACATTTACTTATTCTGAGACCTGTTTAATAATCCATGTGTGCATTGAAAAACAAACATTTTCAAGACCTTTTCAAAACTCTAAATAACATAAAATATTTTAGATTGAATTTTCTTTTGTATGAAGATGAATACGTATAAATATGATTTCAAAAAATACATTATGTATAAATAAAGTGCGAATAAAAATACATTTATATAAACGTATTTTTATACGTATACGTTTTATTTTTTATATTTATATGATTTATACATATAAAATATAACAAGTATAAATATGATTTTTATACAGATAAATAATATTTTAAAATCGAAAGATTTTTATTACTTTTATATGATTTTATTATAACAATATATTATTCTATGAAATTCTTATAATTTGTGATCATAAAATTATATGAGAAATTTGATATAATTGTTGGCACATTAATAATTCTTTAACTTTAAAGCAAATTGAACCATTAAAATGTTGATTTAAATAAATATATTAAAAACTATATTTAAATTGAAAAGCACTGCAGTTCCACAGTATAGAATTAGTACCTAGAAAATTTACAAAGCAGTGATGCATTGCCACAATTTGCCTAATAACCATGAAGTAAATATTATTTCAAAATACTATTCATCTTCCTCTTAACTCTTATGAGTCCTTTTATGCATACTCATAAAATTTTAACTATGTTTGTCATCATTCATATGTAATTACGGTAGAAAGCAACAAGCACCGTTGATATTAAGCATATATTTACATTATTAATTGTCAGATCATATGATTATCAAAGTTCAGTAATTTAACAATGGAAATTATTTTAAACAATTTAGTACACGCATATATTCTGATATATAATTAATGCCATTCATTGACAAGATTATTTAGTTTTATGGGCTGACTTACAACAAACAATAAATTGAAAACCATCAGTTATTCAAAATAAAAATAAAATAATGTGTATTTGGTATGTGTTTTATAAAACTAACAATTTATTGCTTTTCTAAAGGTTTATATATTTCTATTCTTATAAGTGAGACAGTGACATATTAACAGTATCATTCCATGTAGATAAATATTCTTAAACATTCGAATAATAATAAATTTAATAGTTACGGAACAATAAAAATCATAAAAATGTGTAATATTTACTTAAATGAAGATGTAGCATTGTGGCCAGTCAATTTATTTAATAAAAGACGTGCATTTTAATTACTTTACTATTAGTATTATTACACATTGTTTTAAAAAATTTAAGCCTAAATATTAAATAAGTAATTATTTAAATTTCACCTATAAATATCATCATGAAATAATAATTCTAATAAAACAATACTGTTCTAGTTTTAGACACAATGTATTTGGTTTAATTTTTATCCGGAATATAAAATTTCTGCTTAATTTTGCTTCATATTCAAATAATTACTTAAGTTTTCAATTTTCTTATCGAAAAGCGAGATAACATAGTAAAATAATGATATTGTTTCTTTGGAAGTTTTTATTATTCCTATGAAATAGACAGTAACAACTTAACAATGCAGGGAAGGTCTCACAAATTATATATTTTTAATTATAAATTTTAAAATAAGAATTTCCAGTTTAATTATAAATTTTAAAATAAGAATTTCCAGTTTAATTATAAATTTTAAAATAGGAATTTTCAAATTAGTCGCCCAACTCTGGAATCACTAATGCGACACCCGATAGCATCCAATATAGATTACTGTAAATCAGTCTTTATTATGAAGATACAATTTGTGCTAGGAAGTAAAATTACAAGCTCGTAACAATATTTTCCTTTCTGGATCACCTCAATCAATGGTGAATAACGATAAACTTTTCGCCCAGGTTAAATTTACCGTCGATTGTTGGTAATCTTCCGGATATCTTACGGATATATTCCTTTCAGATCACATCAGTAATCTGTGTTTGACAATGACACCAAATACATTTTCGTCCTGTCAGACTAATTGACAAAATTTTGTTCAGTGCACATCAGTAAGGTATGATGACGCTACATGGTTATTTTTTTTCTTTCAATAAACGGATTCTATTAATTTCTGTTCGGACTGTGAAATTCAGCAATGGCAGATTCATTACATCCAGATCACATCAGTCACCGGTGATTGATACGATATTTTTCTTCTGGATGGCCTGAGTCATCAATGAATGACAGTATACTAAATTTTGTTCAAGCTAAATCAATTATAGACTGGAATTATATTTTCTTTCTATTCTCGCTTCATTCATTAATGTTTGGCAGTCATCCGAAAATATATTTGTCTTGTTTGAATCACTGGTTATCGACAATGCAAATTTTGTTCAGCGCACATCAGCAAATTTAGATTAGGATTCATCAGTTTAAAATAATTTCCTTCAATAAATATATATATATTCAATAATTCTTTTTCCTTTAATAATAGATTTCACCATTGATCGGCGTTATATTTTCATTCCAAATCTCTTCAATCATCGGTGAATGGCAATATATCTATCATCCAGACTAAATCAGTAATCATCAAATGAATTCATATTTTCCTTTCAGAGATCCCATCATTCATCGGAGTTTGATAATGATCTGAAATATATTTTTTTGTTTACACCGTGTCAATCACAGAGTTTATAAAAACTTACCTTAATAAATTTTCATTGGATTAACATGCTTTAAAGAATAATTTCTTTCAATAAAAATATTATTTTATCTGATTAAATAATTTAAGGATTATAAAAAGTAAATATTACTTGTTATCCGCATCCACCAAAGAAAAAAAAATCCACCAGTGTTATTGAACTGCACTATTATTCGAACCCCTAACAACTGATTGAATAGATTATATTTCTAAAACAGATTGGGGTAAATAGGAATCAGAAATATACCAGAAACATGATGTACTATCTTCCGTGTTTCCACAACTTTACATAAATCTGACATTACCAGTGTATTGATCAAATTGTTTACCAGCGCAATATATAAGAGATTTTCAAGCAGATTTGTTGTATTAAAATTATAAGTTAGTCGTTAAGGAAGTTTTACTTTATGTTTCATTTTGAATTTAGTTTTGAATGGTATCTGGTCCGATACAATACAAAGATCAAAGAATCAATACTTCACCTCATAATTCCAATAGAATATCCTTTAAATGTTGATATCTGGTACATTCTAAGTATGTGCAATTCTAGTTTGCGCAGCATTTGCATACTGATATTTTCAATGATTTGCATGTTGATTTCTTAATGAATAAATAAGAATATCAATAGTTTATCATATCATTGACAAAACAGTCTTAAGAATTATAACTCTAAGGATTACCAAAGTCAAGTTATTTCCTAAGGCTTCAAAATTAATCTTTTATGTCACTAAACAAAGGAAGAAAAATGAGGGAAGCAAAATTCTATAAAGTGGTAAATACTAAGTTGCTTGGTGTTGATTCTTTTTTCCAGCTAATGAATCGAAATATGCAACAATGATTCATTAGTTACTTCAAAAATTATTTTAATTACGCATCAAATCATTTGAATAGTCTAAAAACCCCACATGTGTTAAAACACTAAATATAGAATAATTACAATGAATAAAATTTTGAATCTAATAACTTAGAGCTGTCAATTGTAGAGCTTACTCGAATGTGACTCCATGATTGAGCTAGATTTTCATTGAAATTTAAAAGTTCATTTCATCAATTTTCAGATTTTGTAGAGCTTTTAAAAGTTCTTCAAGGAATCCCGCAATAAACCTTAAGAAAATGCACATGGAAATTAACTGAAAGTTTAAAGATGAAGTTTGATTTTCGTGCCTCTTATCCTATTCCACAGTTTTTGTTTTATGTTTATTTCCTGTGGAATTCAAGAATACATTGCTTAAATTGAGACAAATAACAATTGAATCTACATTCCACAGTTCTATCAGCGACTTTCATTTTTTCGATCTTATTCTCAATAAATTCATTTTAGAAAGACACGTTTTCAGTAAGAATAGGGCCCTTTAAACCTAAGGCAGAAACTGCAATTGCGAAAACTGAAATAAAATTAGATCCAGAAAAATAGAGCATAATTAGCATACCAGTCAAAAATTGAAAAAAAAATTAATAATTTCCTCTCCTTTATTTTATGTTATTGGAAACGGATTTACATGAAAAACAAAAAGGTTGAGAAAAATGAACAGATTACATTTGATGACAGTTGGTATTCTTATTTTAAAAAGAAAAAAAAATGTGTGAAGCTTTGATGGGCGATAGAATATTGAATGATTTTTATGAATTAAAGAATTATTTTACTATTAGAAAAATTCCAGAAAATTTGTTAAGTTTTGTTTCTATGAGTTATCTGTTTATATTTCAGTACTTTCATTGCAAAAAAAAAAAAAAATTCCTTCATCCCCCCCCTTTTACCATTATTAAAGAAATTCATTACAAAGAGGACAAAAATTTGTATTCAATCATTGTACATAATAAATATGATAAATCGCTATTATATTATATTCATACTCATTATGTGCTTTGTATGTATATTGCGGTATTTATAGTGACCATTTAGAACACAAATGAATTTAAAAAATTCATTTTTGCTTGAAATTATAATCTTTATTTTGTGGTTTCGTATTGATTCCTCTGAAACCCGGGGGGGGGTGAGGCACAACGTAATTGAGGATGAGATGCTTCCGTCATGGTGGTTAGATCTCGCCAACCCGTTGGATACAGTAAAGGTGGGGGATCCCATGATAACGGGAAATCCTCCCATCAATGAGAGGGAGGGGTGTACCGTAGCCGGTGATGGCTCTTAGAACTCAACCACAGCTCCCACCAGTGTTTTTGCTGCTGTACGGTCATTCAATATTTATTTCCTGGTGCCGAGGGAAGGAGAGTCAGTAAAATGGCTATATCTTCTTCTATCTCTCTGATGTACACCTCGTAATTAAAAATGAGAAGCTTTCAGAATGATGGCTGATTTTCGCCAACTTGGTGAATATAGAAATTGGCGAGTGTTGGTTCCTCCCATCGATATCGAGATGTTCTTTGTACGGAATGGGCTGTACTATGTCCGGTGATGGCCCTAAAGACTCAACCATAAATCCTTTGCTGTCAAGGTTATCTGACCATTCAGAATTTTCTGTGTACCTTCGGCCGAGTCAAAGTAGCCAGTTTGAGGTTTTTCATTCATCAGTTAAAAATACTCCAACGAAAACATTTTCGATGAAAATAGGTGATTCAGAAATCACTCTTTTGCTGATATTAATATCTAGCTTTGCAGTACAAGTGTTTTAAACAGGGATATTGTGGATAAAGTGCAATGTATCCTTGTTACGACATATCATAAAGTTGTAGGTATTGAAAATGTTGAAAAGAAAATCTTAAAAGTGTAAAATCGAGCATTAAGAAAAACACGCTGGTTAAATGGCCCCAATTTAAAACAAGGAAAAAAAACAGAAAATGTTATCAAACTTGTTGTTTTCAACTTGTGTTGCTAATATAATTATTTTTTAAATCCATATTCCATTAGAACCTTTTAAACTAAGCCACATACACTTTGATTAACTTAACGACTAATGTTGCAGTTACATAGTTGAAAAGTTTTGCTTATTAAAAAAGAAAAATAATTAATTCATGTTGAGTTATGAAACGTGATTATTTCATTTTTCATTTTTAAATTATGTATTATAAAATTAAAACTATTTAATAGGAATTTTACACAAAATTTAAACTTACATCTCAGATTTTGTTTTTATGCAAATGTATTATTTTCTAGTGGTTATTTTTTTGCTCAATATAGGACCTTGAAACCTTTCTGAAATATTTCCATATTTTTTTTTAACAAGAGATGTTACTGCCTTCAAAAAATTTCAATGAAGTTATTTTACAGTTACTCAATGGTCTTAAAATCTCTCCACGAGACTAGCCCTCAAGAATTTACCATACTAACAGTTATTATTTCAACGGATATGAATCCTTTACACTGATATTTCAGTATAATCAATTCATCTAATTTTTCATTCAATTCATCTTATTTTTTAATCGTACTCACCATTATGCGTTTTAATCACTCTCAGCATTAAATCAGTAATTACTTCAAATAAGCTCCTCACTAATATTTTTCCTGCAACCTATTTTTCCATCTTACTAAACGTTGAAAGATTTTTATTTATTTATTAGACGTAAATATTAATGTAGTAACGAAACGCGCATGCCATTTTCATTCTGATCAATTTTATGTCAAATTTTTCAAATGCCCTAGACTTTTTAATCATTGATTTTTTGACAGATACAAAATTTGTTCCAATCAGATAATAAGATAAATTTTAAAACAAAATATATATAAATGAAACTAAAATATTTCTTATTATTCCGAAAAGATATATACAGTAGCAGAAATTGTACAATTTAATTTTTCTGATTAATTAAGAAAAAATATCTTCTTTTTCTCTCCTCTTCTCTTCCCTTTTCTTCCTGAAACAGAAAATTCATTAATCACGATTTAAGATTTTTTTAAATTCAATATCACATAATTATTTAAATTATGCATTTATCATTTCTGAAAGTGTTGACGCAACAAAATCAGAAGAATGATTATTAAGTTATCTTTAACATTTATTACAGATTTCGTTCAAAAACGACTTTTAATCTTTCTTATCTCTATCTTGGGCCATAACAAATATTTTTTCAACCATTTAAGATATTCAGTTCATGCTAAGATGTGAGGGTAATTGCTATTTAGATTATTGATTTACTAGAGAACTTATAAAATTAGCAATTAAGTAGGCTTTTTGCAGCAAGTATTTTTTTAAGCTATGTAGCGTCAATGAGTCACATTATGGATCTTTATTGAGTTGCAAGACAAGATTTACTTATTTTACGAAACAAGTACAAATGCACGAGGGGAGAAAATGAAGGAGACAAAAGTTAATGAAACTGGTTTTGAAAGAGAATCATCCGAAATTTTTATACAATTTCAGTTAAAACTTTTTAGTTAAAGTTTAAGCACAATGGTTTGGAAAGTTTTTATTTTACAGAACAGCATCTTACATTGTTCATCCATTTTCTGGAAACAAGATTAATGGCTACGCTCAGGAATTAAGTTCCACATATTCTGTAATCATTCGCTATCTTTTCATTTTACTTTGTATAACAGGTGTTTCGGTGAAGTTCCAAATTACTGAATGGAGTTTTTAGATGTAACAAGTAATATTTAGAGATATTCTTTTTGGATTCACAATTTATTTATTTTTATTATTCAATGAAGTTTTTTTTAAATTAACTATCACTAATCAACAGAGGCCAATTAACCCTTAAATGTTGGAGTGCAGTCTGTGAGTCCTATAGCAATGAACTTTCGGTCACCCCTAATCTATTTTTAGTTCAATTGAATGGATTGACCCTGCAGCTTCCTGTTTGTGACCTTCGATACACGTGGACTTTTTCAATTGGTTTCAGCGGATTATGTTTGAATAATTATGTTGTTTCTTTAAGCGTGGTCTCTCTGACCTCACCTTCTTATTGTCCCAATGATAAACAGGACTTAGCAGATAGCGCTAAAACTTGACCCTTGAAATATCATTGAATATTCTGATCCTATTATGAAGCAGTGCTCCAGACATTTTTAAATGAAATAGAAGTCGATTTTAGTGATAAAGATAATTATACAGAAAAGTTTTTCGATGACAGTATGCATTGAACTGATTCTAATATGTGTGTTCAAACATAATTAATTTTTCTGGCAATACTGCATTTTTAATAAAATATATTGATATACTAAGGGAAATACATATAGAGTTTAACAGTTTATTTTTATACTAGTTCTTAGAATGTATGTTTAAAATGCCCTTGAAAACCTTGCTATGAAAGTCACCCAAGCCAATAAAAAAGGGTCAATTCTACCCATTTTCAATTTTTATATTTCTTATATAACTGTTGAATTTTCCATTATATTGTTTTCTATGAACCTTTGTACAATGGAAAAATAAGTGTGATTTAATAGTAAAAAGTAATATGTTTTTTTTTCAAGAATACTGTTTGTTGTAACTTGTAATTTGAGTAGAAAACGTATGTTCCAACGGAATTACTTTTTTCAATTGTAATATTTTTTGAAAAATTTCTAAAACTTATTTATACACCTAGAAAAATATCTGCAAAGCATATTGGCAGATTTTCATATTGACATATTCATTAGAAAATTTAGTTTGAGAGTAAAGAAAATGCAGTCTTGTAGTCCAATTAAGGTCTAAAATTCCCCATCCCCAAATAGGGGTTAAAGAGGTTTTGGAAAGAAGTTATAAATATGCCGTCAGTCACATCTCATCTGCATGATCTAAAAGAAAATACCAGCCTACAGTGACCAATTTGATTGACCAAAATTATTGTCTATCAATGATGTCTAGATTTATACGGTAGGAAAAGGGGATGGGGAGATCAGGGGATGTTGACCTAAACGCGAAATTATAGTGCCAGTTATTTGTAAATGACATCCTCCTAATGGAAAGCACAGTACCAGATATTAGTGACTGGCATGGTAGTCAGTGTATTTATTTTTGACCAGTAAGTAGAGCTATGGGGAGGATTATATTCTTTGGAACAAGCCCTCGGTTGAATTTTATTGAGTCATTGACCAGACATAGACTGTTAGATGTCCTTCCAAAAATTTGAAGAATTAAAAAACGCATCGTTAACAAGTTAGAGATATTTTAATATTTTTAAAATAACATTATTAAGAAAGAATGTATTAGTTGGAACCAGTCCATGGATTACTGATCTTCTGACGAAACTCTGAAAATTGGCCAGCTATCCTCCGAATTAAAGCTTTAAGAAAAACATCACTATAGAAGTAGAGGTATAATTCATGACATTCCATTTTTTAAAATAATTCATTTTGTATGTATAAAATTAAATATGAATAAAGCTACTAATTTCTATTAAAATAGAATAAATTATTTTCTGGATTTAATTACATACTGCGTAGCTTTTATGCAGTCTCAGATTTCGCACTATTCTGGTTATAAGAATAAAAATATATAAACATTTAAGGAAATATTTATTATTTTTTTATTTTATGACCACTTCTCATTGTAAAATAAGAAGAGGATTTTTTTTCCTTTTTTTGTTTGGAATTTAAACTTTGTTGAAAAATGACAGTAATTCAAATGGGTACATTGTATTTTGTCCATAATTAATTCCACTTAAACATATAAATCCGGTTTTTTTGGATTAAAACTTGTTTTAAGATTTAAATTTCAATAATTTCTCATCTGGTATTCATATTTTTTTTTTGAATATGTTTACTACCAACTATCATAGATTACAGAAAAATTTGGATACATAATTGATCGCCAGTTACGATATGAGACAAAAATCATTTTCCCTTCTGCTTTTGAAATAGTTTTTCACATGTGAAAGGAACCTGTTCGGCGTCTGTCTGCTTCAACACGTATGGCAACCAATGACCTTGCTTTTGAATCATTCCTAATGCTTTCAAAAATTTCGAAACTAGTGTTTTATCAACTTCTAATGATTCTGTAAGTTCAGCTAGTATTTGGCATGGGTGTTCATAAAGTAATGATTCCAATTATTCGTTTTATAACTTCAGTGCTCCAGAGCGTACTTTATCTTAAAGATCAAAATCATTATTTTTAAAGTGCCTAAGCCAATCCCTACAAGCTGTTTCAAACAAAGCATGGTCACTTTAAGTCCCAACAAGAATTCTGTGAGCTTCAACTGCATACTTTTTTGAATAAAACAGTGCAATAAAATTCCTTCTCCAATAATCTTTTTTGGCACAGGATTTGACACATTTAACGAAATGAAAAATAATGTTCTTTGCCCATCAGCGAAATAACCTACACTGAATTTCAAATTTGATTATAGTTCTTGTAAATAATTTAATTACTATCATAAACAAAAGCAATTCGTTTCGGTAACACCATATGTTAGTTAACAGTAATAACTTATTCAAATAACCAATATTTGCTTCTTAATCGCAGTTGATTCCCTGGAAATATTTAAACTAAATTATGAATATTTAAGGTTATTTAACTATATACAATTCCACCCAGTGTTTCCGACACTTTTAAGTTGCCACAGTCTACCTCTTAAAAAAAACATTTACAAACGATTTAATAAACTGCCATCAACATCGAAATAAATATAAATTTTAAATTAGAAAAAAATTTCCTTTAACCTGAACATTGAGTGAAATTTTAATTTTTTTCTAAAAAATAAATACGTGAAATAATTATATTTATTAGCGTACATTTTTTTAGAAAATTCAATAGTGTGTTAGCATTTAAATTATTGTATAAGTTGCTTAATTTCAGTAATGGTTTTTTTACATTATAATATCCAGAATATGGTTTATTGTTGACTTTCATAAATGTTTTGGCAACGCATGGCATGTCTCATATGGATAAAGGGAAAGATAAATAATATTTTAAAAATATATTTAATTCTTGGGTAGTACTAAAATTTCATTAATGTTTTGTTGAACAAGAGTGTTTTTGAAACATTGTTTGAAAACTGTCTAAGCATTAATTGTACGCTGTGAATATATGGCATTTATCTGTTTTCGAGATATTTTTTAATGTATACATTTAATAAAAAATGGAATTTATTTACATTCCAAACTTTATAAATTAACAGGGTAAATGATTTGTTGCCGAACTTAGAAACTATCTCGTTTGATTTTATTATCACAATGAGACATCGTCAAATAATCTTATAAGTGTTATTAGTATCTTTTATAGAGTAAAACTTCATAAGGTTAACGCCAATCAAGAGTTCATATGATACTTTGGGCCTCCATATCATACTTCATTACGTCTGTGAATTTTCCAGGGCCGCGGTGGCCTGGTGGTAAGGTCTCGGCTTCGGAACCGGAGGGTTTCAGGTTCGAGTCTCGATTCCACCGAAGAACCGTCGTGTAAGGGGGCCTCTTGCACGTTAAATCTGTCAGGCCAAACGTCCTCCCGCTGGTGTGGTGAGGTGTGGAGAGAGGGGGTGCCAATTCAAGTGTTGTCCTCGTCATCTGATCTTGGTTCAAAATTACGAGGTCCGTCCCAAAATAGCCCTCGTGTTGCTTTAAACGGGACGTTAATATAACTAAACCAAACCAAACTAAACCAACTGTGAATTTTCCTGCAAAAGAAAATGACTAGCCATCTCACAATGTTTTTTAGATAACGGTATTTTAAGTTTTTAAAGGGCATTTAAAATTCCCATCTTTCAAAGTACAGATGTTGGATTGTTAAGTAGATACTAGAATATATAAATTAAAATATAAAATATCCATCTCTATAGACTTCTTGTTCTACATCAAATTTCATTCAAAACAAGGTTCAATAGTGAATAAATTGTATTAATACTGATGACATATAAAATTATTTAAATGCTGCAAATGATTATCAGGTAACAATTTATTTACAACACAAATTGTAAATACTTCACAGCTTTTAATATAATGTTACATCAATTCAATGTCTATTGATTTTTCTCCTAGAAGATTCGATGGTTCACAAACAGAAAATATTCGATACCCTATTGTCTCTACCTAACTCCTTACAAATCCATTTAATGATCCTAAGTCTCTAAACTGTTAATAAAAATTATGACAAACTATTTTCCTTAATTATTGATTCTATGTATGTGTGAACTTCTAGATAAAGTATATAGTTGTTAATATTGAAACCATGTTTTCATGTGGAAATCTAATGACTTATCACAAGTTTTAAAAATTAGTTTTAACAGCTTTTCAACATGGAGTACATCTTCACAGTCATAAAATTGTGATAAAAGGTATTTAAACAAACTCAATGATGATTTGTTGTGAATGTTTATGTTATAACTAGGAGATGTACTTCTATTCTAATAATAGTATATCGGATATTATTGCCGAAGATAAACAAATAAATTTGTTGGTAGAAAATGTTATAAATATCAGTAGAATATCTAAGAAATACATTACAAATTTGATGAAATTTTATTTGATTAATAAAATAATATTAAATAATTATTTTTTAAATTTAATTAATAATACATTAATTAATTAATAATAATATTTTATTTATTAATAATTTTTCAGAGGAGTAAATTTCACTTACAAATTGCTGAAATTATAACGCATATACTTTTATTTGGTTATTCAATACCTTTTGAAAAGTTTTTCACGTAAGACATTAACCAGTTTTGATATGAATCAATCCACCTTTGACATAATTTGGTTCAATTTCTTTTATTTTTGTAGAATTCATAGAAAAAATAAAATATTAACTACATATAAATTACTCAACTTAAGGGTAACCTATCAGTTCTTAACATACTTAATAGTTTAATTCTTATATATTTTAATCAAGATCCTTATAATATGTCACTTAATCGAATATAAGAAAATGGAAATAAATCTCATTATCAACAATTTGCAGCTAGAAATCGATCTGAAAGTCAACGATTTGTTTCCTCAACGTTAACCTTTAGATTTCCTGTCGCTAGATTCTGAAGATGGTGAAGAGATAGGCTGACATTGTAGGTGATAAATGGATAACACAATTTAAAGATGATATACTCCAGCAATCTTGAATTTCTGAATTTTATTTTGAGCAAAGAGGAAACCTGTTGAAAACCGGACTGACGACTTGATTGAGCACTTGCTGAACATCCCTAAGATTTGGATAAATATATAAACAAATAAGAAAAAATGATTGTTTATATTGAGGAAACGAATGAAGTAGAATTATTCTATGTACTGTTGGCAAACATGTGCTCTGTGTATAATGAGAAAGTAGAGAATGATGGGTCTTCTTGTAATAAATGTGACATTAACAATAACGAAAACTTAGCCATTAATGAACATTATATTAAATGATCGAACGAAATCTTCTGCAATATAAGTTCCGCTGTACATTGACAATACACTCTAGAGCCTAATATGATGGATGGCAAGTCGGATAGGCTGGTGTTTAATGAACCCATTTCTTTGACCACCAGAAGAAAATGGTTCTATTTCAAAACTGACTATTATAATATGTATTTTTTCTCTTCTTATTGAATACCTATCACTCCATTTATCGCAAGCCAAATACAATCAGATGCGACCATGACCCAATGAATCATAAAAGCCATTACCAGTAACGTGTCGAGTTAAAATAGAAGCTGATACTAGGAAAATAGAAGAAATAGGAAATCTGTAATGGTTGTTTATATATTGCACTGCATGCAGGAAATCACATAAAAGTTATTTTAATTTTCAATGATGAACGATACGCAGATATGAAAATGTAATGTTTAGGTAAGAGTCAAAACTTACAGTTCTTTGTTTTTGGAAAATAAGATCTGATAGAACGGAGGCCGGATACTGAGGGGTATACTATAAATTCGCTTTAATGACTATATAGAAGCGGTCAACTACTTTTATTTCATAGAAAATTTTGTTAAAGTCATTAATCAAATTCTGTAATAAAAATTATTGTCGATGCAAAATATTAAGGGAGAACAAGTAATATAAGTAATATGAATATATTCGAAAGAAATCCTGTGAGAAACCACACAAATCATTCGACAGCTTAAGCTCATGTTAGGTTGCCCAATTGTTTCTTTCTCGCGTTTTTAAAAAGACTTGTCACTGGGGTCGAAACTTGGATTTTATATGAAAATATGCATAGAAAACACAACTGATGCCAGAAACAATAAACTGTCACAAAGCGAGACTACACCTCCAAAAATGTTTTGGCCCAAATTGGTGGAATTGGAAAGGCGTAATTTCCTACGAGCTACTTCCTCAAAATGAAACAATAAATTATACGACATCCTGTCATTGACTGGATCAATTGAGAGCTTCCATGACAAAAAAACTGCTAGAATTAATGAATTCTTTTTCATCATAATAACATGAAACCACATATTGCATTAGTCCTAATACAGAAGCCCTTATAGTTAGATTTGGAGTTTTACCTCAACCTACATACTCTCCAGATCTCGCTCCATCTGATCTTTTCTATCCTGATTCCTTTCAATCCTTAAAAAATTATCTTCCCAATAACCTCTTTAAATCCCTCACAGGAATAAACCCTAACCTCAAGGATTATTCCTTGTCTAAAACACAGCAGTTTGGGAAAGAATGTGTAATGTAGCTTTCTATGAGATGGAGCAAAAAGGTTCTGGTATAACAAAATAAATAGTATCTTAAACAGTAAGTATTGTGTATTAATTTCATAATATAAATAGAAAAGAAACTTATGAGAAACCGTAATAGAGGGTATCGATCGCAGAATTTTCTATGATTCCCAAGAACTAAAATGTTTCGAACAATAGCACCTCACTTTTTTTTATATTGTGCCTAGACAAATACACTGGATGATTAAAAAATGTGTGGTAGAAAAGCGTCTATAAAAGAATTGTAGCAGGTTCGAAGAAAAGCAACTTTTTCTTCCTGATGCTTCTTTTAAATATTAGCTAGATCATTACGAAGAAGAAGATATTTTATTTCTCAGAATTTTGTTTTTTCTCTTGATTCTTGAAAGCGAAATTGTGAACAGTTTTAATTGCTTAAAAGACATACAAATGGATACATTTGTTTGGAAATTCAAAATTTAATGAATTCGCAGAATCCAGATTTTTTTTTAAAGAGAGCAAATATTTTTTGTTATTAAAAGGGAAATATCTCATTGCATTTGATCGAAACTAAGAAAATTTATTTAAAGTAATAGAAAAGCTATACATTTATTAATTAAAGTAATAGAAAGTAGGAAGAAATACAATATTTTCGTTTTGCAGATTGTGAGAAATTAGTATTGCGTTCTTATCTTATCTAAGCATTTAAACTATGATATTTATTTCAAGAGTAACCAATTAAAATGTAAGAACGTTATTCAAAAATGATCTTATATTAATAAAGAGATTTTTTTATAATAAATGTCTATATAAATGTATATAATTATAATGAGGTCTTTCTAATTTCAGAATAAAATATTAACAATTATTTCAATGGTTATAATCATGAAGAATAGTTGATTACTGCATGTTCTTTATAGCACATTTTAGTTTCTTCAAAAATAATTTTCGATTTTTTTTGGATTTCATTTTTGTTTCCAAATTTATAATTTTTCAGAACTTTTTTGTTTAAGGCAGTTGCGATCATTCAACTATTTTCTAATTTTTGTAAATAATCGATTTCTATTGAATCGATTTCTTTAGATTTGTAATAAATCGATTTCTATCGAATTGATAATATGATTTTTAATAGACAAGCAATTATTCTTATTTAAAAAATGCATTTATTTCCCTTTAAAATAATTCAAAAATAAAAATTTAAATAAAAGAAGAGCAAAGCTTTCCTAAATTCTCTAAAGAAATAATATAATCAGATGTTTGAAATTATATATTTTTTATTTTACAAAAATAGAAAAACACATTATTAACCATTTCAAATTTTTCTTAAGAAAAAAAAACACTTATTTGTTTAACTTGTACATTATTTATGTGCTGACGTGTCAAACATAAATAAGAAAAACGATTGTTAAGTTAGCTTAACAGACTGCGCTCCAGAAGACATGTAACTTTCTTATCTCTCTTATCAATCTCTTAGACTATAACAAATACTTTTTCAACCATTTAAATGATTCAGTTCTGGGTAATATCAGGGCACTTAATTGCTATTTAGATTATTGATTTATCACAGCGCTTTCGTAATTAGCAATTAAGAAGGCTTTTTGCATCAAGTGTTTTTTAAACTAAGTACCAGGTAATGAGTTTCCTTATGGAACTTTATTGAGTTGGAAGAAAAACGACTCATCTTACGAAATAATGGTATAACAGCTGCAAAGGCCGAGCAGCGCTAAAAATGCAGAAAACAAAAGCAGGTAGAATTAGTCAATTGGTGTCTGAATAACATTAAGAGTTATTATGAAGACTTACTCTCCAAAGAATAATAGTTTGAAACTAAGTTTAAAAAATGTTCCACGTTAATTTTATTACTATGTAGAGAGGGGTATTTAATTTATGGTAATTTTAATTATTATTTGGCCTAGCCATAAGTTTACCTTGTTTATTTTGGGATTAGATAAATTTGTATTCAGCTTTGTCTAACTGCATATATATATATATATATATATATATATATATATATATATATACATGAAAAAATTCTTTAAATGGTATACACAATTGTGATTTTTGTTTATTAAGGTGATAAACAGAAATTGAAATAATAAAGGTCTAAATTTCCAACACAATTAATTTGCCTTCCTAATTGTATTTTACAATTACATAATTTGATGCGACATCAGATTTCAAACACATCCGTTAAGTACCCTCATAATAATACAAATTTGTAGTATTATAATACTATAATAATTTGCATGATTATAGATACTAAGAAGCTACAAGCTTATGGACTCCAGTTACTCCCATGTACATATTGGCAGATTTCAGAACGATATTCCTAGAGAAATATAATATCTATTGATTGAGGCCATACTAGATAAAACTCATTATAACATTACATACGCAAACAAAGCTTACTAAACCATATGCAAAACCCTGCTACGGAAATATATGCTAGAGGAATGGTAAAGATATTAGAGCAATGGTAACACGCATAATAGAAAAGTCTTTAATATGCTGCCTTCAGTCAACCTTTATCCCCCTAACTGGATCAGACTGGGTATTATTTTCTTCTTAGAACACAACCCTTTTCCTGCCTAACTCAAAAGGTTCAATCTGTTGTGTTGAGAATGATTCGGCACTTCATTATGCTACAGAACAGAATTACGTCCTAACAATCTCTTGACACTTAAAAAACCATCACCAAACCATGAACAGGAATGGCTAAAAATAGTCGCTAGCAACTTCCTATCCAAGCAAAAAATAAAAAAATCCACAGTATTATGAAATTTATAACAGAAAATAGAGGACTATCCATGACTCCTTACCTCTCAACATACTCATATCAATAAGGACCAAAGGGAATAATAGCTAATTTCCTATCATACACTTCAACCAAACAAAGATTTTCAATCGTACCTAATAATATGCCCATGATTAAAGACCTTTATAATCATCTGTACGTGCCAATTAAACGCTAATATATAAATTGTGGATTTATGTATATTCCTTTTTCATGGGAAATACTCTTAAATGCTTAATGGGCTTCTGAGAAGATCAATTTTAATACAATCAAATAAGATCAGTCTTTGAGAAGAAAATAAAATCATGCCTATAACTATCAAATTATTGTTTAGTTCTAAATACTAGATCACCTTTTGCTTTAGAAATTTTAATTATGTATCACTTATCAATTTTATAAATTTTAAATACACTCTTGTTGCTTTACAAAATTATGTGCAATAACACACTAAACGGAAGATAATTAAATATTGTAAATGCACATTACTTCAATACCAGGATTAAAACCTTCAAAAATGGATAGTTTCCCTCTAAAAGATACAGAAGTACACAGTATTGACCGGCTAAAAAACATGTTATAACGAAATTTATATAAACGAGTAAGAATGCGTTGCTATGAATTATCTTAGAAATTCTTCACGCCATATGATGGAATAATAATTGAACAACTAATAGTGTTTCATTTCCGGTTCTTCTTGTTCCCAGAACTAGTTTTAGAACAGAAAATGGGACAATGAGTAAATGCCTGCTAAGCTCACAAATTCATCATAGTACCCGAAAGATATATTACATTCATTTTCATAACTAAAGTGCACCCTAGCATCAACGGGTAGAAATATGAGACCTACATTATAGTTTTAGAAAATATAACTCTTAACAGAGTATACTCTTGATTCATATTTAGTTGATGAATATTCACTGTTTTATATTAATTGTTAAACAAAATATTTATATGGTTTTATTTTTAATTATTGCATTTCGGATGCTATATTGCATGCATATATCATTTTAATCATAGAGCTGCTATCTGGTTTCGAGTTTTTAGGCTTGCCTTACCCTCTTCACAAACTTTATAAGTATGATATATTTGCATGTTGTCAATACTCAGCAATATAATAAATATACATAAATGCATTTCTCTCATTATTGTTGTAATGTTAAAAATTAAAGCATTTTAATATTATGAACTATTTGATCAGAAATTTGCTTCATATTCAAAATCTTTGTCATTCATGGAAGCCATCTTTGTCATTAATGGAAATAAATAAATTTTGTAATCTATGTTTTACATTAGAGTAATGCTTCGAAGGAATTTACTTGTATTTGACTCCTTAGTAATATTCTACATACAGAAATGTAGAAACATACTACATCAGCATACATATACAGATATGTAGAAACATACTACATATATATATACATATACAGATATGTAGAAATATATTACATATATGTATACATATACAGATATGTAAAAATATACTACATATAAAAACCTTTATTTGTAACAATTCTTTTCAAAATTTTCAAGCAAAAAGGGATGGTTAATACGCATAAGGCTTTATATTGTAATAAAATAATTTAAGTAAATTAATTCAACTTAGTTATTTTCTGCTCCTCATAGACTATACAAAAATAATCCTACCTTAGCATACAATGGCAGTCTATTTCATATGCAGTAAGGACTTTCCTGCATAACTATAAAGCTCTGAATTCGGTATTCACAGAATTGTATACCTTCCACAAACATTTGAAAGGAAATTATGGGTCACTGAAAAGCACCGGAATCCTTTGTGCATTTTTCGCCTGCCCAGCGGACTATGTAAGTATTATTATCCAGTATAAATATAAACACGCGGCCTGGAAAATTTCAACTTTCCGCAGCGGCGCATTACTTTTTCTTTCATTTTCTGGGGACAAGATTAAAGGTTGTGCTCAGAAAATAAGCCCCGGGAAATTCTGCCCTTGAATATGGCTATATATTTCTTTCGGAATGAGAAACGGAACGTCTGGTGTCTGTTTCGCCATTTCCTGGAAACCGAAAGAAACTTTTCAAGTTTTGAAAATATTATGTTTCCTCCATTTTATTGTGGTTAGGACAGTAAAGTTATAATAGCACATGCAGTTTAATATTGATTTATGTTTATTTTGTATCAGATGCGATTATTTTTAATGTGTGCTATGCATATTTTTTTAAGTAGGAAGAAAAGATTCTACATCAGAATCAATAAAATTAATTTCAATTCAAATCCAGCATAATGCTCTATACAATTCATCAATTTATGAGAATAATTATTTCTTATCATATGATATGTATTTTTAAAGAAATATCATAGTCACATTTCGCTGGTAGTGAGGATTATCTATGTACTTCTGCTGTTATGAAATCGGTATTTCAAGTAAGTTGATAATATGTATCTTTCATAAATATATTCAGGAAAATAATGGTTCACTCTACAAATTCTTGTATCATTTATACATTATTTGCTTTCCCCTTAGAATGTTACAGTCTCTTTTTTTTGTCACATATATACATACTCTAACTATGTTTTTTTATGCTAAAATTCCTAGAGATCGGAATAAAGAATAATTTCAAGAAATAAGAGGTGGAAAAGCTCAACAATATATATAACTCTGTATTAAACTCAGATTGAGAACTGAAACACTAAAGGTTGTTTTAGCAGTTCCTGTAAACAAAATATAAAGTTTAATCTTTTAAGAATTTTATTTCGTTTTTATAGCAAACTTATAACTTGACATCATATTGAAACATAACAAACTTGACATCATATTGAAACATAACAAACTTGACATCATATTTTACCTCCTACGCTATTCCCATAAATACAAGATTTAAAAGTTCCATCTGAAAATAAACGTAATCCACATTACGAAATAAAATGGCATAATATAAAAGTTTTTATGCTTGATTTCAAAATTTAATGAAATAAATATTATTTTTGTGGAATGTTTTCACAATCTCTTGATCACATATCATGAAACTAAATTTTAAAATTGCTTCTTTTAAATTTTATATGAGATACTTCAATAAAAAAAATCATATTTTTCATCTATTTCTTCCTGACTTTTCACTAAACTCAAAGGTTTTACAGGCATTTGTAAAAAGGATAAAGCAAAATAAAAAAAATTGATAAATTCAATAACAGTTTCTAAAATAACGCATCACAAATAATTTATTCTTTGATATTTTGCAAATCTAAAGAATCAAAAATTCAAACTTTAAAAACAAGATTAAGTCCTTTAAAAATAAGGAAAATATTAGGACACTTAATTGGATTTTTATTCGAGATGATTATCATATGACTGAAAAAATATCATAAAATATTTGTAATTGATAATTTTATGTTATAAATGTTAGTTATTATATATTCCTTTATAGCTTTAGTGCATCTGTAGAAAATGTAATAAGAAGGGGACAGTAACCGAAGTTTATATTTATTTGAATATTTTATATTCATAGTGTTTGGAAATATAACCAGTTCAAGTTAAGTTTCAAGATCACAGGTAGAGCCATTTCAAATGTGAAATGTTGGTACATTAGTAATCGGTGTAACTGCCAGAATTTTGAATGCAAGCATGCAAACGTGCATGCATTGTGTCGTACAGGTGTCGGATATCAGTTTGTGGGATAGAATTCCATGCCTGTTGCACTTGGGTGGTCAATGCAGGGACGGTTAATGCTGGTTGTGGATGACGCTGGAGTTGTCGTCCAATGATGTCCCATACGTGCTCGATTGGAGAAAGATCTGATGATCTAGCAGGCCAAGGCAACATGTCGACATTCTGTAGAGCCTGCTGGATTACAACAGCGGTATGAGGGCGAACGTTATCCTGTTGGAAAACACCCCCTTGAATGCTGTTCATGAATGGCAGTACAACAGTTTGTATCACTAGACTGACGTACAAATTTGCAGTCAGGGTGCGTGGGATAACCACGAGAGTGCTCCTGCTGTCATATGAAATTGCTCCCCAAACCATAACTCAAGGAGTATTGTCTAGGTCGCAGACAGGTCACTAGCAGGAGTTCACCTGGCCTTCTTCTAACCGACAAACGGCTATCACTGCGACCAAGGCAGAACCGGCTTTCATCAGAAAACACAACAGATCTCCACTCCCTCCTCCAATGAGCTCTAGCTTGACACCACTCATGTCGCAAACGGCAGTGATTTGGAGTCAGTGGAATGCACTGTACAGGGCGTCTGGCTCGGATCGGTCCTTGAAGTAACCGATTTGTAACAGTTCGTTGTGTCACTGTATTGCCAACTACAGTTCGAATTTCAGCTGCAGATTAGCCACAGCCATACACCGAATACGACGGTCTTCCATCTCAGTAGTACCACGTGGCCGCCCGGAACCTGTTCTTCTTGAGGCAGTACCTTCCCTTGACCACTGCCGCCAATACTCATGCACAGTGGATACATTCCTGCCAAATCTTTCAGCAATATCCTAGAAAGAAAACCCACCTTCTCGTAGCACGATCTACAATACGACCTCGTTCAAACTCAATGAGTTGTTGATAATGGCTTCTTCGTCTTCTCAGAGGCATCCTTGACTAACATTAACCCACTACCGTCAAATCTCAACTGTAAATAACGATCACAAACCTCGAAAAAAGAACTTTGAATCGACGTCATCTTTCAGATCTATAAACACGCCTACCAAATTTCGTTTATCTAGCACAGCTTCTTCCGAGTGTTGGGATTTTTTTTTCCACATGTATAATTATTATTATTACAAAAACATATTTTTAAAATGGGCATATTTTCCGCTATTTTTCTATAGACTTATGATTATGAGTACAGAAAATACCTGTATTTTCGGCAAAAAGCATTAAAAATCTTACAAGAAAAATAATTTCCTCCTGAATAGAAAGAAAAATCAAAAACTAAAACTAATGAATTGCGCTGGATCATTGGAAATGACGAAGAGTTCTTGGAAATATTAATCATGTTTATAAAGTCCTAAATTTAAACATGTAATTTCTAAGACGGCAAAGAAACTATTTATTTATGTATTTCAAAAACTGTTTGTTCAAAATGGAACCTGAAATCATGTTATGCGTATAGTGTATAAGAATCTAAACTGAATTAACATCTTGTAAAAAATAATATCTTTTAAGAAATGCCAGTTTATGACTTATTTTAGTATGTTGATAATTTTCTCATTCTGTTATATTTGCTATACTTTAAAATAGTGCCAAAATGAAAATGCTGCAGAGTTAAAATATGTAGCTTAGATTAATTTTACATTATATGAAGTGAGAATAAATTAATATTGTTATGGTAGTATATGTATATATATCTATATTACCCTCCCAGTTAATAATCAAATTGCCATCTATTTACAAACTTCCTTTTTACATCAATAATATAATATTACTCTCTGGCAGATTTAAAGTATTTCTGTTTGATTTGCTTGACATTTTACTCACACCCTTCTTTCAATCCTTAATTTCTTTCCCATGCAAAATTGCTTAAGTAATTTCAGAAAGTATGTACAAACGAACATTATGATGCTAATAATTAAATTTTCAATGCACGAATCTTTTCTTTAGC
>JAPMOQ010055430.1:320138-345240 GCA_026543055.1 Argiope trifasciata | reverse complement strand
TATACAAAATTAAAAGCTTCATGAAATAAAACCTATTAATAAAACAAATCTTAGTTAAAATAGTTTAGTGAACGAAACAAGACGAATCTAATTACTTAAGAGAAATTAAAAATTGGAATCGGATTCAAACAAGATTGAAATTTAAAAATTAAAAAAAAACTATCATTGTATTTAGTTAGCGCTAATGCAGCTACTATTAAAATGCAGATGAATCTTAAAATTAGCAGTATAAGTCAAATAAAAAATAATACAAAATAATCAAAATTATATCAAATAGAAAAAGAATCCGATCTGAAGACTTTTTGAAGTGTCACTCTCAGGCAAGGATTCAAAATAAAGTTTTTTTCAATGGGGAATCAGACAATGCCCAATAGTATTGACATCTCGTGACCCAAAATTTAAGGTAAAAGAGATATACCAGTTTAACAACAGACTCAAAACAAAGCATCATTAAAAACATCACCATATAAAGCAGAAGATATAAAATAAAACAATATAAGTATATTAAAAAAATAATTTCAATCTTCCACCCAATAATTAAGAAATCAAAAAGCAAAAACCTTACTAACAACCATTGAAAACATAATTTTCGGTAATATTATAATTGCATGAAACCAGCCAGTTATTTTTATTAATGTTATCTTCATTAAAATATTCATCATATATAAGAGCACAAACATTTATTAATTTCTCATGGGGCAGGTTGGTGTATAAATTTTCAAAGTAATAAATATAAATTTTATAAATTATGATACCTTTTAAAAATTCCAAAACGTTTTTGTTGTTATTAATTACAAATTTATCCTCATCTTTATTTTATTTAGGATAACTTTCAGGCACTTAAGGAAATGTTTTCCCGTGTAGTAATTGCATCTGCCTGTACTACGAGTTACAATTCTAAATTTTATTGGGTTTTTATGCAATTTTACTGTGGGAACAAATACGGGTAATTCGAATAGCAAGTTTTAAGATTTTTTTAGCGAAAGCCAGCATTTTTTTATCCAGTTCCTTTTTCCCGGTTTAAACTAAGCTCTAAGTCAATTTAGAGTTATATTCTTGATTTTACAGTTCTTTAAAATAATATTTACAAAATAGACACATATCATTTGTTGATTTATCTATAACTGTAATAATAAACTTCTCTTTTTAAATTTTTTATTTCTCTTTTCAAGGATTTGTTAAATTTAATTTCCCGTTCTTTAGTCTGACGTTACACGTATTATACTTTACTTTAACTTCTTCTAAAATCCTTATTTTTCATTCTCTTAAACTGTCTGGAGGCCAATGATATTTCCTAGATAATTTAGAAATAAAAAATATCCAAATCTTGTCCGATAAACATTAAGACATTTTAATGCTTAGTTTTTCTTTTAGTTTAAATGTAGTTCCTCCTTCTTAAAGAGGCAATATATATAATTTTTAAATCACTTGTTATTATATGTCCTTTGTGAACATCTACATAACCTCATTAAATTTCTTTTACAAATACATTCGGTTTTGCTTATTTTATTTAAATTTTTACCATAGTAATTATAGTTACAAATTCTTATCTTTGTTACAGTGAAATTATTGTAAACTGACAAATAAATTTTATACCTTAAAAACAGTAATGAAGGTTTGCAGTTAAATCCTTTTTCTTTTACAATACATCAATCAGAGGGTCCGAAATGAGACATTATAATATTTTTGTAAATATATATAAATTTCTAATTGAACTAAATATTTATCATAAATAACAATAATATAATAATGTATTAAAATATTTGGAACGAGAGATTAATTTCAAAATAAAATATTACTTTTTCTCTAAAGATGAATAGAAAATTAGTACATTTTTCTGGAAATTTAAACATTTTATATTATTTTACTGGAAGAATTTTCCTCTTTTTTGGAAGAATTTGAAATTAAATATTAAGTTTCTTATATTTCCGCTTATTTAAAATATACTAGTAAAAGACATAAGCCTTTCTAAAAAAATCAGAATTTTCAGAAGCTTTTAATCATTATTTTATTTTCTAATTAATCCATTTATTTGTAAAATTGATTGAATTATTTTCTTTTCTAGTGTTAACCCCATTTTAATGGGTTTAAAATATTTTAAAAGCTTTAAAAGTTGATGTAGTATCAATTATAATTTTTAAAAATTTTAGTGTCCACAATCCCATTTTAATGATTAAAATGAAACAAAATCCATTTAACTATTAATTTGTTATTGAAATTAAGATAATGTTGTTACGGCGAGAACTCTTTATATATTTTTTAAATTTATAACTCATTGTAAAGTATTTAAAAAGGAATTTAATCCCTAAATATATAATTTTTTCAAAGTATTATAGTTCTTATGAAAAAAATTAAATAACACTTTTTTTTATTTCTTATATTCAGCATAGTTTATGAAAATCATGTTCGCGTCTGGTATGAGGCTATGAACAAATAAATTTTAATCATTATCGCTTCCGATGCTCAAATCTTTGTGTGAGAAAAACTTTTCTTTTTCATTGTTTGGTGGTGCAATATCTCAGATCTCTTCGAATGAGTGAATGAGGCACAGAAGATTTCTTCGTACTTAATGGACAAAAGCAGGAATTCCACGAAAAACTGATTAAATTAAAAAGAATGTTAGTGGAAAAATCCAATAACACCATAAATGATTAAATCAAAATTCCATTTCCCCATCATTTTGCCATTACTGGGAAACCTTCTTTCTTTCTTCTTTCCCATCATTCTCCACGTCCATTGTGTGAAATAGCATTTATTAGATTTTGCGATGTTACCTTAATGAATGGTTCAGTTCATCAAGTTTAATATTGTTTTATAATACATCAAGGAGATTATTTACCAATGATTGTCTACACAATTATGACTGCAGTTTATAAAATTTAACTTTGGAGTGCATGTTGGCTAATTTCCTTTATATTGGAAACGCATCCTTCATTTCATTTCATTCAACATCAGTGTCAGCTTAACAAATTTGATAAAAATAAATCGTTTAACATGATGTTTTATGAGTTGAATTTTAAGTCATTGAAATCTCCTCAGAATATCAATGGTACGTACAGAGGTATTATGTTAATTTATTAGTCAATTTCATGCTATTTGTGCATATTTTCTTGTTCAGAAAATTTATTTGTTAATAAATTCTTCTTTAGTATTGCAGTAATAATGAATTAACTTATAATCTTGATTTGTAATTATAAAAAATAAAATCAGGTTTGTTGTTGACGTGTTGCGAGTAATGGCACTTTACAAGCCCACTGACGGTTATCTATCAGCAATTTAAGCCAAGTGAGGATCTTTTGTTTTTTCAGTAGTGCTAAAAGTACAACTTAATTACTTCATTCGTCGTATTCTCTCGTACAATCCCTTTTTACCGGGGAGGGGGTTTTCACACACCAAAGAGATAGATCACAGAAGGACAAAAATGCCCTAATCGGGATTCAAACCCGCGGCTCCCAATTTAGGGAAAAAACACTATACCCTTATACCAGGACTGTTAGGGCTGAAATGATAATAGTTTAAATCGGAAAAGTATATTTCTCAATTGAGCTTTAAGTCATGAAAATTGCAAGAAATTGTACTTTATCAATGTCACTTAATCAAAAATTGTGTAAACATATTTGTCAATTTCAAATCATTTGAATTTTTAGGACATGTTATCATGATAATGATTTTAAGTTCGGGAATGATTTTCTTCAATGATATGGAATAAATTTGCTTTAAATCGGAATTTATAAAACTGAAATTGAAAAAAAAAATTATCTAATTAATTTTATTTGTAAATGAAATGTATGTATCATATCATTTTTACTGTATCAATGTCAACACAATTCAATGATAAAAATTAACTGTTGACACGACATTTTTCAGTTATTTTTTAAATTATGAGGATTAAAAAAAATTCTCTTACTAATGTCAGACAAAGAGAGATTTTTCTTCTTTTATCAGTTATATGTAAGCAGGTTAAATAGGGCACTTTTTGAAATGAAGGATCTGTATTATCAAACAAATTTCAATCATAACTTTAATATCAGTAAACATTATTTAAATTATTCGACTTGTAGAAATAAATGATTTAAAAAGTCTTTACTATATTATGTGGGATAGATTTAGCGCCATGTGATGATAACACGGATGAGAGGGTTGTAATACCATAAACTTTTTCCCTTCTAAAGGCAGAGAGTTCGAAGTACTTCACTGTACGAAAAAAAGCTATGTTTATTTTTTAATTTGCGTAAAAGGCAGGGAGTCTTCCTTTACCCTTTCATTATTATAAACGTTGTCCTAAATCTTATACCCGACCCTTTTAATTATTAATTACATATATTTAAAAAGATAAAATGATGGTTATTATTGGTTTTGAGATTCCCACTCAAACACACATGTATATTTTACAAAAGGAATGCAAGATAATAATAATGATTTACCACTTCTTAAATTCAATTGATTATCATCTAAATTCTAAATTAGTATCATCATTACATTATTTATCGTCACTGTACTATTTATAATTATGAATTAAAGAAGCAATATTTTCGAAAATGTTTTACAATATTTACCGAAACTAATTTCTATTTTAAAGTTGTTTCTGTATTTATTAAAAAAAGCTATAAAAAATAAGCTAAATGTATCTAAGAAGAACACTTCTTGATGCGTTTATCTTAATGGAATATTTCATAAAATTTTTGGAATGTTTCATAAAATTCTTTAATGCTGTATTATTGTTGTTCAATTTTAGGAAATGTTATAACATAACTTTCATAATCTTTCATTAGATAATTGAAACTTAAGATATAATAAAATTAATTAAAATAATAATTTTTGAGCATTTTTTGCCAGTAATTTTTATTATTATTTTTTATTATTATTATTATTATTTTAATTTTTATTTTTAACCAAGTGTATGAAATCTCTTATGCATGATTTGATTTTTATCATTTTACTCGACACATACTTTTTGACGAATTGCCTTATACTTACGGATATGTTACAGATATTTAATTATAGCTATAATATTGTCTATAAATATTATGGTTTTGTTAATTTAAAGATCTTATACCTCTTTTCTTCAAAGCTGAAATAAATACCCTTAATGGAATCAAGGCACATGACACCATAATATTACTTAAACATTGGCCTTCCTTCTAAATTTTCTTTTAATTTCATCTTCTTTCATGGTATTGTAAATTGATTTTAAATTTTTCACTTGATCTGATCAAGTATTAAAATATAGAATTCTACATATTTAATCAACGAAAGAAAATCATCTGATTTAACATTTGATAATACAAAGAAGCAAATTTGAATTTATTTGCAGAAAAAAACAAAAATACAACAAAGCAACAAAAATAACAAAGAAATAAATCAATTTTTTACAGTAATAATTTAGGGAAATATTAAATGATCAATATTGTGGTACAGTAAAAAAATAATGATTCATACTTTTTTCTCTATAACATTCCTTCTTGCCAATAATATCTTTGGGAATCTATTGATCAAAATAATGTAAAAAATATGTTTTTTTTATAAAATTAGTGAAATTTAGGAACAATTACACTATACCTAAATCATTATAATAGCAATTTCTACAACCATTAGAAGTGTTTTATAAATTTTAGAGTGTGGGTGATCTCACGTTTGGGCAGCCATACTTTTCGCAAAATGCCAAAATTCACATAATTTATAATTAATATAATTTGAAATAAGATTTATCAAGAAATTGTCCGTAGGTGCAAGTACCTACTAGTTAGTGTATATTTGTCCTGGATGTCGTAACTAGAGTCATGACATGTAGATTGCCAAAACATGTTAAAACTTTCTATTGTTGTTGCTATCTGTAGATTTGCAATTTCTATGTATTGAAAAAACATTAATGAATAGAGTTAAAAAATAATTACTTTAATGTTAAAACAAATGACTTAACAATTTTGTTGAACATTTTGGCAAGTAACATTGTTTTTTTTAATGAATCGAAAATATTATAATAAGCCATTAACAGCATTTTATAATGCATAGAGGAATAAATTAGCATTATATGGAAATTAAAGATAAATGAAACGTAGATATTCATCATTTAGTATATTATGCATATTTTTGAACAGATTTATACTCTCAATGAACTATTTAGAAATATTTTAATAAACAGCTGACACAACTTCATACAGAAAAAAAATAAACATGATGTTTTCAAACCATGTCAATATTTTTCTCATTGAGAATATTTAATTTCTAATTTTCATTTGAATTTATGTTTATTTTGTATTTATGCCTGAAAATACATTATTGTTTTAGCTCCAGAATCAATCGATTCTTATCTTATTTTAACAATATTTTTGAGTTTCCGGTATTCAAGAAAAAAATCATTTTCATTACATGGTAGAGAAATATTAACTTTTTGATATCAGTTTCGTTAAATTATGATTTTTAATATGATTTGTTTGTCTATCTTCAGAATTTCAGAGAAAAATTAAATTGTTTATAACATTGGAAGTTGATGGATTTTGTTGAAAAATTAAGTTTAGTTTAATTCTACTCTTTTCTTTTATCCAAACTTATTTATGTTTCTCTCTATTTTATAAATATCAGCATTTCATTAACCTATTTTTTGTATATTGTATTATTTTAAAATCTTTTATTTTTGTATTAGTATAAAGTTTAGAAACAATTTTGCAACTTGATTTTGAGCTACGCAAAATATTTTTAAATGTATGCTTTGTTTTACATTCTTCGTATGTCTGTTTAGTATTCTCTTTTTTTTAAATATCCGAAAACAGAAAAAAATAGTTTATAAAATAAAATTTGATCATAAAAGTATTTGCATTGTTTATCAATATCTTTATAACATAAATGTTTTTTTTTCAGATCTTACAAATACATTATATCTAACAATTAAGAAACATGTTTTGAATATTCTTAAGTACAAATTTCCTTTACACTAACATATTTAGTTCAACATTTTAAATGACAGTCTTTCCCATCAAGTCGCATTAATGTTTCAGACAACACTTTTAAATATTTCTGAAAAAGGTTGCACCTTATTTTCAGCTTTTAAATAACATTTAAAATGACAATACTGCATTAAACATTTTTTATTTTCTTATACAAATCCAAAATCTGTCAGAATCTGAAATTTTTCGGCTGTCTGCATTGAATAGCTTTCCAAGTGCTTCATTTTTTCGATCCTTTTTAAATTTTTATTATAATAATCAAAAAATTTTTAACATTTTCAAATCTTTCAAAAACAATGAAAATTGGAACTTCATTTCCTATTGTCAAAACATACATGAATTCTCCCTTAGGAAATATAGAAAAGAATAATATATTTATGCATATTTAAATCATTCCAAAGCGCATATGCATATTCTAATAACATATGATCACTTCCAAAAATCATATTTTTGTTTCAAAAATGTTGTGACAGATATGAAATGCAGATATTTGCAAATATTGCAATCTTTATATTTATCAGCCTTATCCATAAGTAATTAAGATATTTTATTCTTGGATAACACATATTTATCCAATTAAAAATTGCGGCAATCAAAAAAACTCCACTTAAGAAACTTGATAGTTCGCTCTTTCTCTGCACTTCATGTCTAATTAGTTTCCATAATTATTCAGAAAATTAAAAATGGTTTCACTTTTCAGCTGTTTCCCTCAAACTGAAATGATTCCAGAAACAAACAGAAAATTAAGTTATAAAATAAAATAATTAATACTGTGCAATACATTTTCAGAATATTAAAGAATAACTAAATGTCAGTTGATGTACATATATAATAAATCTTGTCACATATATTTTGCCTTATTTTAAATATCTTACCGGAGAGAAACAGTAGGAAAAAATCATACCACTAAAATGAAAGTTAAAATATTATTATGGATTTAGTCTTCCATCGGAGATCTTTTTGATTTGTTGGTCGATGAAGAAATAAATAGTCTTTTAGATTTAAAAAAAAACGGCTACATTTATTGACACAAAAGACATGTGTACACAAACGACAAATATATATATATAGCCGAGACAAAGACTGGCAACACATTACAACAAACAGCAGCCCACAAGTCATAAATGGTAGTAATAAATAACATAGGAAAAAAGGGGCAAGTCAGAATCCAGAGAGAGAGAGAATCTTCGAGGCTTCACTCAAAGTTCTCTCCGAACAGCTGCTATTCAACATGCTTTAACTCTATCCAGCTGCCTATATACTATTATACGATTGGCTACACCTCACAGGGATTGCTGCTGCTTCCACATTAAACAACATGACTTGATACACAGCTCAATTAGATAATCATTTGAGCTCTTCGTTGGACTGATCCAACTAACCATTTTACACTCTTTACACGATTGATTTCAACTTGAGACAGCTGGCCTTTTATAGTTTTAGGGGTAGAGAAGTTTCTGAATATTTCAGGCGTAACTTGCTTCCAATGCACTGAATCGCTAAAATTTTGAAAGTTTGCAGTAGTATCTATTTTGTCGCCAGGTCTCTAAATGGTCACACAGTTTGTTGCCGAACTCTGACATCACTCATTCTACATCCAATCAACATCCAAGGAGTGAGTTGTTAATAAAACGATCATCCCAGTGATTCCATTGAACATGCAAGGAAGCAACTTTACTGGTTTGTATCAATTTTTACCATGGACTGTTCTTATTTCAGTGCAGTTATATCAGAGACAATAATAATTCAAAACAGACAGTTAAAGATTTTGCTTCATTTAAAATTCCAGGTGGTTTTTTTCTACAGAAATTGGGCCAATAAATTAAATATTGTTGTTTGTAACACGTTTATTTGTTTCTAATGTCGAATTATATTACGCCAGGTAAAGAAAGACTTTTGAAAATACTGTAACTTTCTAATAAATTCTAATACTCTATTCTACGAATTCTACGATGAATTTTCTTAATGGGATGTTATATCATGTGTTGTTATTGAAATTACAAAAAAACCTCTTTATAATACCATTTTGAAATTATAAAGAATTCCTTTTGTAGTATATACGAAATGCAAGTACTTTGTTGATGCATTGTATATCTAAATATATAAGAAAATAACAGAAAAATGTCACTACAAATAATTTTGAATTTTCCAATTATTTCTTTTCTATAAATGGGAAGACATTGAAAATATTATCTTTAAATTTTGCTGACAATGC
This sequence comes from Argiope trifasciata, assembly GCA_026543055.1. Classification (NCBI taxonomy): domain Eukaryota; kingdom Metazoa; phylum Arthropoda; class Arachnida; order Araneae; family Araneidae; genus Argiope; species Argiope trifasciata. The sequence continues at coordinate 336,081 of JAPMOQ010055430.1, read as the reverse complement.
TATCAAGCACAAGCAAGATTGTAGTAAATGTTTTTGGATAATCAACAGAATAATTAATATTTTATTAATTAAAATAGCATTTCTATAGTTCAATCAAACAATATTATTTCCGGTAAGATTTGTCTACTAACCTTAATTTTAAAACTCAAAACTAGAAAAAAGGAGATTTTAAATACGCGTTGATTTAACCTATTGATTTTAAAGTTGTTTTGAGAATCTATATCACGAAAAATGAATTCAATATTTGATTAATTGATTGCGTTTGCAGATGGAATTTCGATTTGATAGTTAGAAGCAACAAGCTTTATATTTCAGAAATATATATTTGTTGCTTTTATAATGTTTAATTAAATTTTGATGCATTCATTAAAACTCTTATGACATAAAAAAGTAGATTTTGGGGATTTTTTTTTAAAAAAATAGTTGAAAATAGTGTAATTTGTCAAGAAACAGTGAAATATTAAAACTTTTTGATGTCATTCATTTTTTTTCCATTTCTACTAAAATAAGTTGCAACTATAAGGAATCTATGTAGAAATATATTAAGCGAAAAAACTATATACTTATAAATGCATACAGGGTGTCTCAAAAACCTTGAATACTGCTTTTTTCCTTAAATATTGATCATAAATAAGCACTTTAAATTACAAAGTTGTGTTGAAGGAAGTGCAAAATGTTATGAAGTCGATTAAAATTTTTAGATGATTAAACTTTAAAAAAAAACGTAAAAAAATTTGGTGAAGGGGAATTAAAATGAAATTAAAATGCGAATGCTTACAGTTTTAGTGCAAATAAAGCGTCGTAAAAATGCTTCATAAGGAAATAAAATGTGCTTCATATTTTTAATTTTAAATACAAAGTTTAAAACCTGCGTTTTCCTGAAATTTACTTTAAAATTTATATTCTGTAATATAACTTAAAAATAGCAAAGTCAGTGAACTTATATAAAAACTTATGTAATATTTCCTTTAAGTTGTTTTTGCTACAAACTGTTAATTCTCTTAAACCAATGAATAGAAAAAATTCTATTTATTTATTCAATCACTGTTTTCTTTGTTAAAACACGAATATAAACTCCTAAAACACGAATATCCGGTATGATTTTTAATCTTACCGAACTTTGAACGCCAAACATCAAAAAATGGTTTAAGTCAGCATTAACATAGTTTCATATCTTTGTCACTTTTTGTGAAAAAAATGCAGAAATTTTGTACACCACCTTACTATAGGGCGAGACACATCTTACTACTTGAGAATATTTTCACACTGGGTAAATATAAAAATTAAAATGTTGTATTTTTTAAAGTTCAATCCTCTGGAAATTTTATTCTCTTCATTACATTTTGCACTTTTTTTACGCTGGTTGGCAATATTATTAAATATTGATAATAAGTCTATGATCAATAATTAAGGAATGAAATACACGGGTAAGATTTTTCAAACACCCTGTATACATTTTTCGTGAATTATCAGATGAAAAATGTGTTCACGTTTTTTTTTTTTTTTCGTATATTTGCCTTCGTAATCAAAGTCTCTATTGTGAATCTCTATTCTCCTGCTTGGCAGAATTCCAAAAAAGAATTTTTGAAGTGTATTTTAATGACAAGCATTTTTATTAATCATAGTTAGAATGAAATATGTCCTTTAAATTACTCCACACATTATTTTATCTGGAATATGTACATAGTTATTACTTAATAAGTATTTTAAATATTCACAAAAGTAATAAGAAATGATCTAATAAAAGCTTTTGAATGCTAATAAATTAAATACATTTTTTATAATTATAAAGTATAAGAATAACTTCATTCTGAGCAAAAAAAAAAAAAAAAACGTCAGATGAATAAACTAAAAGTTGTTTTACATCAGGGTATTATTTTTTATTCTAAGACATGTGATTTGTTCATATGAAAGCAAAGCTGCGATTTCGAAGCATAATAATGAATACACTCTTTTTTCTTTTGTGTGCAAATTTCCATCCAACGATCTATATGAAGTTAACCATCTAATATAAAATTGAAGCATCTCAATAAAGAAATAAAGAAAAAAATTTAATGTCGGCTTTGGAAATATTATTAAATGCTTAGATTTTCATAAATAAAAAAACGTGAAAATGAATTCCTCCCAAACAATGCAGAATAATCTGCTAATTACTATTTAATATAACGATGTTCTTGAAGATTCTGTCTCAATGATTTGGTTATATTAAAACAAAAAGGAATAACCAGTAAATTCTTTACTCATTTTGTATACAATTTTCAATCATAGAGACTGATTATGAAATAAAATAATCTTTTCTCTCTATATATATGTAGAAATATTATTTTTTGAAAATTAAGAAAAAATTAATGAATGTTTTAAAAAAATGACTAAAAGTTTAGTTTCTCATTAATATTAATTTATTGCCAAGTTAATGAAAATAATTCCATAGCCAGCAACCAGTATATACTATATCAACTAGAAAAATATTCTACAGGAGATTTTATTAAACATTCTATTATGCTTAAACATTCTACATGGAAATTTTAGTTATGAAACGTAAAAATCAATAAATTCCTTTCCAATTTAGCGTCTAGTTTTCGTAACAATTATGATGATTTAAAGAGAAGAAAACAGTCTTTTGCCTAGCCATTCTACTCAGCTTTGAGAAAATGCCATGCAGATAAAAGAATTCGAAGCATAACAATCAATACTTTGTATCCATTGTACATCCAAATCCTTCCCAGAAGGAGATGCGAATAACTCTACGACAGCATTTGCTCAACCATTCTACTCTCCCTTCTATCCGGAACAACAGACTCCCGAGACAAAAGTCCCTCAACTTTTCAAATTAATGGGACACCGACTTGGGACGGAAAGGGTCGTAGCCTCGCATGATTCTTCCAGTATGCCTGTCCACTTTTCCGTAACCCTACCAGCCATTAATTCTCTGGTATCGTCCTTCAAGCGCAAGCTTTTACCCTCGGATTAAAATCAGCGACTCAAGAGTAAACCATGCAATTTCACGGTGGTTAGTGTGGTATAGCGTTTCTACATCGCCATTCTTCTGACTTGCGATCTGGGCTGTGCCGAGAAATGGTCTAAGCTTCGGGTTATTTATGATGTGTGGTCGTCTGTGATGTCTTTATTGTAATTAAATATTTTTCTACGAGTTTCGATCCGTTTTAATTATTTTCAAGACAACATGAAGCGAGGGACATATAGTTTGAATTTCATAAACTCTAATCTTTGTGTTTATTCCTTTATACTTGTGTGGTTTAATGTTTGCAAGAAGAACTAGTTAAAATATATGGCAAAATAAAAAACCACATTTTTATTAATATTATCAAGTAATAATTGTTTTATCAATAATATATAATATAGATCAATAGTACAAAAGAAAATTGTATTGGCATATTTCGATTGTAAAATATAAAAATGTTTCTAGCCTTTGAAATATCCCTATTTCTGGTAAAATATATTAATACAATAATAAAAGTTCATTTTTATAAGATTTTTTCCCTTGTTCTATATTTTAATTTTAATGAAAATAGTTCAACAATAATAATTAAATTCTGAAAACGTTAAATCAGAAAAATGTCGTTTTGAGATGCTAATATAAATAAAGAAAAGAATGAAAAGATGATTTAAAATTCAACTTTCCTGAATATGCAACAAAGCAAATTATTTTAAAAATAAAAAATAAGGCAAATACCTTTTAAATGACTTCTAGTAGAAATATCGTTAAAAATTACCTCATTTCATTATTTTGAATTACAATAATCAAAATTGCCTCGAAATATGAAATTCAATTTAAATTAAATTTCAAAATCGAACAATATGAATCTAATTGTCTATATCAAGTTTTATGTGGCAAACATAAACATAACCCTCTACTAACTTTAACCACAATTTATTTATTAGCATTTTCTATACATCAAGTTTACAAGACATTTTTATGAGAATGTCGCATCGAAGAAGTAACTAACACCCATATATATATATGTGTGTGTGTGTGTGTGTGTGTGTGTGTGTGTGTGTGTGTGTGTGTACACACACAGTAGCACCAACTAGAATCTAAAGTACGACTTAGCTACTAAGTGTGCCGTATTCGCTCATAAAGAAAGATTCGTACACAAAAGAAAACCATGCCCGAAAGAAGATCATAAGAAATAAAAATGGTATGGAACTTTGCATTTTTTTAAACATTTTAAATCATTATGACTACATTCAAGATAGCTTCTTTGAAGTTAGAAAAATTGAAGTTTCCCGTATCTTAGAGATTATACTTACTAACATTAAAATATGGTGCTGTTGTACAGTAGTTTCTTAGGGTTAGTGCCCCTGAGTACCCGAAGGCGGAAGTCTGACTTTTAGCTCATATGAAGATGAAACTCACACATTTTCTCGCATAATCTCTTTTTGTTGGCACGGGAGGAGACACTTTCCCGCACCTCGCAAATAGAACATGGGTTGAAGAACATCCACACCCGAACCAGACTCGAACCCAAGAAGCCCAGACCACAAGGAATACATGCTTACCCTATACCAGGGCGTAGTCATTAAAATTAAATCCCCTTAAATTCCCCCGTTATCTGTTAACCGCTTAACTGCTTTGCCCGAGTTCCATACGTGTATCAATTTGTGTATAAATCTGTATGTAGACAATCATAATCATATCAAGTATTTCTAATTCTCTAAAACTTCTATAGCCCATGAGATTGTAATCATAGACTTGTACGAGGTCGCCATACAGTCAGATAAATCGATCTGGGAATTCAGTTTTCTGATATGGAGTCTTAACTATTACTGGGTGACCTCGTCTTTCAAATATTTTCGGATTGAAGTTATATAACTATTTTATAGTAAAGTATTCAGGTTTCAAGCGTATACATAGTATGATTAGAGCAAACACGGTAATTCGCAATGTTTGCAACTTAATAGGGAAGTAGAGTCCGTAACAATTTGCATTAGGGAATATAGGGCGTTAGGACTGAAAGCTCTTTATATATTATTACACTACCATAGATGGCATGTATAATCAATCTATTTACGCAGATGAAAAGCATTCCTTAACTGCGTCAGTCTGGCCAGTATGTGAAGGTTTTCTGTAGGTTATATCAACTCCCTTCATTTGGGATTTGATGCTGGGAATGTATCTACGTAATTAGTATATCGGTAGTTATATCAAAATATCGTTTGATAAAGTTAATTTTTTTTTAACTTTCATCACTTATCATTGCTCATGTTTGATTTCTGTTATTTGTTGCAATAAAAATCCAAGTGTTATTTGTGTTTGCAATTTTTATACTAAAATCTCTTGTGCTTCAGAGCGTTTGCTTTTAAATGCGCACCATTTTGATAACTCAGGTAATAAATCTTAATTAACGTGTAATTTTGCTTATTCTAGAACTCGATTATTTTTTAATGAAAGTTCGTATCATAGTTCACAGATCAGGATATTCTATTATATCATGAATATTTTGTTTATAAAAAAATTATATCAAATATATTATAAAAAATTACAAGCATAAATAGACCAGAAAAAGTGTTCTCACCATGAAGACTTCATATAAATACATAATATGGCTTTTCTGTTTACTTTCAAAAATGAGGAAATGAATCAAATAAACATTTTAAATTAAATTACACTTGCACGTTATTACCCGAATTTTGATATGAATGTAAAATTTATCCTTAACTGGGGAGATGAAATTTTAGGACTTCACAGGGAAGGGGTGGTCTACGAGACCGTGTTTCATGTACATTCAAATTAAATTTTCTTGAGAATGTATTTGTATGAAAAACTACCAATATATTTTACAGATATTTTTCTTGATATATAGATATATTTTAGATAAATTTAAAATATATTTTCATTGAAAAAGTAAATGTGTTGATGCATACATTTTCTTCTCAAATCACATGTTACAAGAAATAATATTCTAGAAAAAACATATTATTTCATACTTTAAAATGATATTTATTTTTCCAGTATATAAAAGTTTATAGAATACAATGTAATGTAAAATTCAAGAATTTTAAGAATTTTTTTATTAAATAGACGTGTAAAACCAGCCCTTGTTTTGCTTTGTATGACTTTCATATCGGGGTTATCTAGGGTATTTTAAGCATACAGGTTAAGAACTAGTATAAAAATCAACCTATAAATTCGTTATATATTTATTTTGGTACATTACTATATTTTATAAATTTTTCAAAATATGTTATCATTAGAAAAATTAAGAATGTTTGAACACACCTATTAGAATCAGTTCAATGCATACTTTTATTGAAAAACTCTTCTGTACAATTATCTTTATCACTAAAATCAATTTATGTTTCATTTAAAAGTGTCTGGAGCAATGCTTCATAATAGGTTCAGTAAGTTGAATGATATTTCGAGGCTTAATTTTTTGTGCCATCTGCTAAGGTTTGTTTATCACTGAGACACTAACAGGGGGTTAAAGTCTTAGAGATTGTGCTTAAAGAAATAACTGAATTATTTAAAAAAGTATTCGCTGAAACCTGTTGGAAAAGTGTAAATGTAATAAAAGTCGCAAAATAGGAAGCTACTATAAATTAATTAAAATAAATGCCATAAAAACCATAAATTAGATGGAATGTCCAATGGACTGAATTATTCACCATATATCCATTTGATGGAATTTCTTTAAAATAAGAATAAGTATAAATATGAGAAACAATTCTGTTGTTTATAGTCCAAAATCGTTCATATGTGAATGAATTCCTTTAACCGAAATTCGTTTAACATATTACATATATCTATAATTGAGATGAAAGGACCACATGTCATAATTATTCATCTAATCTGATGTATTTCAAAGATATCATATCTACAAACATACGCACTGATCATGGAATCGTCAAATGGAGAAAAAAATAAAATTTTAAATGGTATCGACGAAGCTTAAATAATACAGATTCATCAAAATCTCGATACTGATATTTTTTCCTCTAAACACCTATACTTCAAATATTTCGTTACATGGAAAGTAAGAATATCTAATCGTAGCTTTCAACTAAATATACAAGTAAAAACACTGGACGTATTAGAAACCCTGAAGGAATTTCTTGTTACTTTATTCTATATTGGCGTAAGTTCTATTAACATAATTTTTAATGAACGTAACTATTCATTATAAGCCTACTTGATGGAATTTCTATATAAATATAAATTGGTAAATGGACGGGACACATGTGTTCTTGTTATTGGAAGTCGGAGCATGATATCTCTGAAGCGAAATTCTTTTAATATTTTAGTGATATCTAGAATTAAGATCAAAGAACCACATGTCAGATGCCATCTATCTAATCTGTCTTTTTCAGTGAAATAGTTTTTAAAAAGCCTTCAGATCAAGAGTCAATTATAATTCCAAATGGAACTGATGAAATCTAAAATATGAAGATTTATCCATAATCTCGAAGATGAATTTTTTTTATCCCTTCAACTCTTTCTCTCTCTACTACACATTCTGTGCACAAGAAAAAAAAGAATAAACAATGGAAGGTTTCAACTAAAATTCAAGAAAAAAAGTAAAGAAGGTATTATAAATCCTGGCGGAATATTTTAATATTTTATTCAATACAGAATTACTAATTGTAACTAATTCACTTAACCTTATTTTAGAAGACGATTTCTGAATTTTATATGTGGGATTGCCAGGCACGCAGGGAATTTTACGTCCCATTCCCCAATGTGCTAACCAAATGTTTCAGAATATCTTGACTAAATTAATCGAATTTGCAATTCAACAAATACCACATGGGATCTATCTTTTTCATTCCCCACTGCTATTTCCCGCCTCTCTCTTTCTAAGCCATCCCCCTACCGCACCCCTGTGGAAAGGAGAGACTCTTAACAATCTTTCTCGAAATAAGATTCCATTTAGAATCAAAACCAGGAAAAGACCCCTACCTCCCCCAGTCCGTGTTCCACCCATTTAAAATTTTCCCTCTTGCCAGAGAAAAGATTCCCGTCAATTAGAAGGGGTATTTTTCGTTTCTGCTCTGAGAAAATCGCGTGCATTTCCATTTCCATTAAAAATCGCGCAGAGAAAGGAATGTAAAGCAATTTGCGGAACATCTCGAGTCGGTTCGACTGAAATGACACCGCTTCTCTCGATAGTACTCAATTTTCCTGACGTGGAAATACTTAGCGGATGTTCTGGACATGGAGGGAAATCCATTACTGAAATCTTTTACAAAGAAATCAATTTATCTTGTCGGGTTACGTGTAAATCACTGCTGCAGATTCCGATTGTGTGACTGGTCACTGTTAAGAGTGTTTTCAGCTTAGCAGACTTTTGACACCCTTTGTAGGGAAATAAGTAGGGAAATATGAGAGATTTAGTAGACAGCTGTTTATGGAAAAAAGCGGATGTTCCTTTAGTTACCCATTACCAGAGAAAATCTATTCATCTTTTCGTGTTTCGAATAAATGGATTTCACTTGTGTGACTGGTGGCAGTTAAGGGGTGTTTTCATCGTAGTATTTTTTTAACACTTCGCATATGGGTTTCTAAAAGAATGACAAGAAAGGTACGAAATATATTAACGTGTAAAAAGATTTAATTTTATCTATTTCAGACTTCTTTGAAATACCTTTTAACTAATTAGGTGTATTTTACATATATGTTTTTCTTCTGTCTTTGTATGTATAAATGATTATGTTTTCCAATACTGGAACTTAGTACTTTATAAGAACACAAATTTATTTGAAAAAATAAATTGCTAAAACTCAAAATCCTATGTACTAGATATTAAAATCTGTTTAAAATTCCAATATTTTAAAACTTTAGGTTTCCGAATGCACGATACATATTATTACAGTAATAAATAAAAAAAGTGAATAATAATTTCACTATGAGTAGATTTTATACAATAACCTTTCTAAAACATTTGCATTTAAAGTATTTCTGTTTTGTGTACTATATATCTTCCACCATAATATATGCTCTGAAATAATGAATCTGTTTTGAAATAATGAACATAAAATCTGTTCAGAAAATCTGCTTTTCCTTAACCATAATAATAAATTGTATATAGTCATGTCAATCAAATTTGTGGAAATGCATTTTATCACAATAAAATAACGTTTCAGAACTTTCACAACAAATATATTAAGTTTAAAATACTTAACTACACTTGCAAAGTGAGAAATTAATTTCTAAATATAATTGGAGAAATGGATTTAGATTTTGAGAGTAGATATTTCTACAGGAGTTTTATTTTGCAAGTTTTTTTGAAATTGGAGTTCAGGATGAGGAAGATAAAAAAAGGAATAACTTGTCTGAGTTTCATAAGCTTTCATATTAAATAACAATCGACGATATTAGCACTACAGCTGGGAGATTCAGTTGTAATTTTATTCTACTGAAATAGAGAATGATATATCCTCTACAAAAAAATTATTTTTGAGACATTCAACCATTTATTACATATTTAGGCAGCATGAGCATTTGTATGAAATAAAAATTGTGGATATTGGCTTAGTAGGCAAAATTCACGAATGGATATGTTAGTTAACTTAATTATTTTAGATGTGTAAATTCGATTTGCTTTGGTTTGTTGTATTAGCATTCGATTTCGTGTATATACTTGACTTTTAATAGAGTATCTTTTCAGATAAAAATGGCAATAATCCTACTGGAAATTAAGTATATATAAAATCACAGGCTCTATAAAAAAATTCTCAAACCTTTGGGTTACTATAATCCTATTGAAAATTCTGAATATAAAAAATCACTGGATTAGATGAAAACCACTTAAATCACTCACTGGCCATAAATGATCACTCTATCAGACAAAAAACATTCAAATCACTGACTGGTTATTGAAGATCAGTGACTCTTTTATATCCAAGTCTATAAAAGAGTCATCAAGGTATGCATTAGATATGCACTGGAAGTAGAAACTTTTAGTTTAAAATACAAATTCAATCCAAGATTCTCAATACATGCGAATCTTATGATCGTTAAATCTAATACCTATATTTAAAAATTCCTCATCTCTCTCCCATGTTGTAAGATAAAGAATGGAATAGGCTCCTGTCCTGCACTCAAAATTATGAATTCAGTTTTTAAATCACCTTGTGTTACTTCGATATGAGACGTTTGTATACATACTTTCTAATTCTCGTTTGGAATGACAGGTTGGGGACAGCAAACGTAAGTATTGATCATATTTACGACCGCGAGTTGTTCGTATGTTGCTTCAAAAAGAAACGTTTATTACAGATGATCTTCTTGATATGATGTTAACAAGCTCGGAGAAGACCATTGTTGATCTCTCCTTATCTTCAGGATTCTTTAAAAAGGAGAATCGGTATAACTAAAACCAAATTTAGATTGCATATACTAAAAAAGAAACAAGTAGACATAAAAATTCATTGATCACGTTTCAAAATATTCAGAGGTAAAATGTTAAGTATATCAAACTTCATATGAAGTATATCATAGTTGAAATATGTGTTTTAGTTGATTTGTTGTTTCCAAAATAATTTATCTGTTAAATTAATATCATAGCATCGTTTATTTTTTATTTTACCCTTAATTTTGCCCAGTCTTATATATCTAGTTTTACTCTTGAATGACTCCCACAAGGGGAGGGGTGCCTCAAATTAGAGAAAGTCACCATCTGAATACGATGTTGCAGGGAATAATTATCCAAAACATTAAATCCTGAACATCTCTTGTATCAGCTTATCTTTGAAAGCTGGAATGACCTGATGGCGTATTATCCGGGAGTAAGTTGAATCTCTGAAATTAGACGAGTAATTAAACATAATTTTACTTAGAGGACCATGAATTGTTGCAGAGTTCTTGCAATTTAAAGTCATAAGCAATATATCTACAAAACCAAGATATAGATATGTAAAATTATTTAGAGTGGAAAATTGTCATCCAAAATGAAATAATGAAAAACATAGCATTTTGCAAGCTTTTCTGATTTCTTTTCAATTGATTTCTTTTCAAAAAAGCTAAACTGATTTCTTTTCAATCTAAAATTTTTAAATGAAAATACAAATTAGAGAAAAATTGTTATTGTCGTCAATTAATTATCTTTTTTTTTTCTGAAAGGAGAAATCTACCTCTCAAAATGAATACATTTTTGCTATAAAACTTTTAAGTACAACAATTTTGATAAAGTTTGGGAGCTCAAACTTAAAGTGGTTTATTCTGTTATGTTTCTTATGAAGAGAATCATTTTTGAATCCATTTTGGAACAAAAATTCTTTTACAATGATTGAAACAGAAAATTTAACTTCAAATAAATTAATAGATTGTTAATAAATCAAATTATTGACATTAAATTTAGTTAATAACAATTACATTAAAATGGTTACTTAAAGAAATGTAAATTTATAAATACCATTTTCTTATATAAGTAAATACATAAACTTTTGAAAAGAATAATATATTTAAAATTATTTAAGCACTTATTTTATATTTTCAGTTGCAAATTTTCTGCCCGTAATAGAATATTTTTTGAATACGGAAAATTATGCTCTATAACGCCTTCCTACATTTGAACTACCATTAAAGCACGGTTAATTAATAGAAATTTGTTTCATAAAGTAAAACATAATGAAGAAAGATAAATCATTATTATTTTAAGCATAATATTATAATGATTATTTATAAAAATTTAAACATAAATTTCATTTTCATATGGATTACTATAAACTCATATGCCTTGTACATTTCATTTGAATAATATATTTAAAATTATTTAAGTACTAATTTTATATTTTTGATTGAAAAATTAACAGTTTATAACAAAATCCTTATTGACAGAAATAATCCAAATTGTGTTCTATAACACCGTCCTGCATTAGAATTACTAATTATTTGTTATTTGTCAGAAAAACGTTTCTTAAGGTAGTACATGAAAAAGAAAATAGACAAATCATTCTTTTAAGCATAAGAGGAAAATGAATTATGTGTAAATTGATTTTCTAATTTAAAAGAAAACTTAAGTGAAGGTTGAATCAGCACTTTCTTCGTATTTATGCATTTGAGCTAATCACGAGATAGGTTTATCACTGAGTAAATTATAGGAGAAGTGAATCAAGAAAGTACCATATCTTTCTCAATTAAAAATTAGAAGTAACATTTCAGCCTGAAGAAAAGCAGAGTTTATTTCAAGCTATCATCAAATTTTGCATGAATTTTTTAGCAAAAAGTTTAATAATTTGTTTGTTAAAAGTTATAAAAACTTAAATTCAGCCCTGTATCTTAATTTTTTCTGGAAATTGCTGCTGATAGCAGTTGAAAAGTTTACTAAATACCCTCGATAAAATCAAGATCAATTACAAAACAGAAGTATTAATTATATAAAACAAACAGGCAGAAAAATTTTTAAGAAATAATATTTGATATCAAATGATGTCCATATATAATTTCATAATTTTTTTAATATTTCGTAATTAAATATGAAGGAACATTTGTAATAATTCAATAATAGTTTTGGCAGATTCTAACAATAAGATAAGTCTCATTTAAAGGCTAGAAAACTACTTCTACTTATTGAAAGTGTTAAATAAAGCTATAAATAGAAATGCATGCCTGGAGTAATTTTTGTGATTAATTTTCACCTAAAACTTTTCTTGTTCTTTTCTCTTTAGAATACTTAACTGTTCATTCCTTATATCTAACTAACCTGTTTTAATTCCTATTCCGATATTTATTATTTGATTTCGCGCAAAACGAATTCTCCAACTGATGAATTTAACAATAGAAGTATTCCAAAATGACACAATAAAATATTTTCCTCACTGAATTTCAAATATTTACCTTTGTCTGCAAAGAAAAGAAATTATGGAATTCCTCCGAGCAAAAACTCTAGGCAAACCTTCAGTATTATTTATCCTGAACCGAAAATATATTTCTAAAACTTTTCAAACCCATCTGCTTGCGTTTTTATAAAACGCTCTAAACACAGTTTAGAGTCAAAGCTGTTCATTTTTCATTTCTTTCGAAAAAATTTTTAAGTCTTTTGACTTCTCAAATAGTGTTTCTATGGAGAGAAGAATGTTGATGTTTGTCGCTCTTTAGAAAATTTATATTTTTACATTTAGTTTCTTTTGAAGTAGTTATGATAGAATCCGTATCCTGTCTGAAATTGGAAGATGCTTTCTTTTTTATTCTTTTTTTTCCAAAAGCTAACCTTTATTCACAGGTGAGGTAGTGAATTTATTTTTATTATTCAAAGGCTTTTAAAAAGAAATAGGGAGAAAGTAACTTTAAACAAATTTGTTTCTTTCAATGAAATCTTCTTTCAAAAATCATTTTTTTTTCTAAAAGAATCACCCGTTATATAACATTGTTGACTTTGTAATTTATTTTTACTTCCTGTTATATCAAGTATAGAAAAACTTTTCGTTATTGTCAAAAAATTCGAACTACAGATTTTGTCGAGTTTTCTTACTCAGAATCGCTTTCAGTTTGAAAAACAAATTTTTTGACTTTGTATCTGCCTATTTGTTAATCAGCAGTATTACTCAAAAGATCTTTGAGCTAGATGGATGAAATTTGATTTATTAGGTTACACTGGATTTATCGATATCTATCATATTTTGAAAGAAACTAGAGTAATTTCATTTTTCTGACAATAGTAGCAAACATAAAGAACTATATAAACAGATTTTCATATTTCTTTACAATTTACAATTTTTTTAACAATTAATTACAATTTCAGCATCTAAAATGCAGATTTTTATCTACTTTTTAACCTAATCTGTCAAAATTCAACCATTCTCCAGAATTATATTGTCATATGAATGTAAGTATAATCACTTAAAAATAAACAATCATTAAAATTAAGTATGTGATATTATGTGTTAAACAGAATTAAATGTCAAATGTTTTTTAAGTACTCGACTCTGTTAAAAACACAAATTTGAATTAAAATTTGCATTTTTATTTATTTATTCTGCAGTTTCAAATAATACATTACATATGCTCCTGTTTCCAGTAATCTTTATTTTGTTTCCATATCAATTAGAATCTTTCTAGCAAACTATTGGCACTTGAGTGATGCTTATATATAAGCATTTAAAAACTCTAAATGTATTTTCTGAAGGAAAAAAATAATAATTTTACTGTATGGGTATTGTCACATCTACCAAAGTAAGCAATATAGCTTATTGAAATTTATAATTAATGCTTTTTATGCTGTGCAAAAAGTAATCAACAATAGATTTGATGTTAAATGCTCGAGAAGTATAGTTACGATTGTTTAAGGTTAAGGTTTATTATTGAAAAATTTAGACTATTTCTTAAGTAATTTCATATTACTTCAACTTTTCCAAAATGAAATATGTCATGGCGGCAGCAATTTGATTTCACAGTTTCAGCATGTTCACCTAGGAATCTATACGCCTCCTTTATACTGGCAAACTCTAATTCCTAAGGTGACTGAGGCTTTCCCCAATGGAAAAGAAATGCATGAAAAACTTAACTGATTTGGTTTTGTTTACATTTCGCGCTGAATGCATCCCCCCATCTCACATTTTTGTATGAAAACAATACTTATCAGAACTTCACACGAAGAATGTTCGAAAATTTTATGTAGCATGCGGATCCAGTTGAGACTTATGGCATTTAGAGGTAACATCCACTCACTAAAAAAGATAAGTATTTGTGTTCAAACGTATCTACTTATGATAATATTTGGTATAAAAAATGCTTTGACGAATTTTATACGCATTTTGATACGACAGTGAAGATAGCGCATGCATAGGAATTAAAAATAATTCATTTTAGAACTGAGTACTATTCTGAAAGAAATGACTGAAACCAAAACTAATAAATGTAAATCAAAAGGGACAGCATGTTATGACGAAATACTTGCAGTAAAAATCAATATTTTGAAAACTATTTTCGATTAAGAAATCAGACTTAAACTCAAGAATTATTTATGCAAATTACATGTTACCAACATTAATAAATTAATATTGTCATCATTTTGTATGGCGAATGTAATATGACGCACATGAAATGACGAAAAGATTTTAAATAATTAAGAGAAAATAAATGATTTGTCTATGCTTCGAGGATTCCGAAAAATGGCAAAAAAATGTAAAAATCAATTCAATATAGTTTTAATTTATTAAAATGCATTATGTTTTTGTTACTTATTCATAACCAAATTCCTTACTAAATATAATTAGAAATTAATTTGAAGTCATGTGGATTAAAATTTAATTCAATACTTTGTGATTAATTTTATTTTCTAGAAGAATGTTTTCAATTTTCGACCCTAATGTCATGTGAATTATAATGAAATTTCTTAATTGGGAAATAAATTGGAGTAAAATATACTAAATTCAAATAGAAAGGCTATTGATTTTTAAATTTTGTCTCCACAATAGAACTATATCTAAATAAAATTTATTTATATAAAACAAACTCTTACAATTTCTCAGAAAATGTCTATTGATTAATCTAAAATTTTTCTATTACTTTAGTAACTCCGATTTCTAGGAAAAGTATTGTTTTAAAATAGTTCAATTGCATTTATCGATAGTGTAAAAAGTAACTCAAACTGTTAAAGTTCAGATTTATTACAAATAGGAAAAAATCCTAATGTGAAATAATAGTTATGTCGAAAATTGCTCATACTTGAAAAATCACAAAAAATTATAACTATTGGTATTAAAATGTAACATATAAATTTAAAATTCTGCCAGTAACTCATTCTATGCTCATATTTCAAGCTTTCCAAAGAGAAAACTCAATTTTGTAAGTAGGTACCTGATGTACGGCATGCAGACTATTATTGTGCATTATCCATTATTGCTATTCAGTATATTAAATAACGAAACGTATAATAATACTGAAAAATACATACACACAAACACACACACACACACACACACACACACTTAAAGTTTTGATGTATTACAGATGGGAAAAAGTCCTAATGTGACAGAAAAAAAA
>JAPMOQ010055430.1:267701-319738 GCA_026543055.1 Argiope trifasciata | reverse complement strand
AACTGCAATTATGACATTTGAATTAAAGAAACGTATATTGATAAGTGGCAATGTGATTCAATTCATTTAAATGTTTTAAACGCTTTCCTTGCAAATTTCTTTGAAAAAAATTGCAAAAATTTATCACATTTTTTATTTTATTACCAAACACAAGGAAACGAAACAAAACAAAATATGTAGGTTTAAAGTTGAATTTTAAATTTTTATGGATGTAAAAGCATTTAGTTTTAATATTATTTTATTATACAGAGATATTTCGGGCGTATGAAGAAAAATTATATATTAGTTTTTGTACGACAGTTTTTGAAATAAGAGACAACACAAAGTGACACTTGGTATTCCATACACTAGTATTTGGTCTCTTTTCTTACTAGTTTACTTCTGGAATCTCTTTTACGAGAGCACAGAGTACCCTGTCTCGTTGGATTTGATTTTTTTTCAGTAGCAGGGATCATTATCTTCATTATCACTATCTGAAAAATAATCGCTTTCGCTATTTTGCATCAGAGCCATTATTTTGCAGACGTATACTATATAATAGGGGAAACACGTGACCAGTCTAGCAAATAGCCAATCAAAGTTGAATTTTTCCTTCCATTTCCACCAGACCGAGTAAAACCGTGATAAATCAATTCGCACTGAAAAATCTTGCTTCACCCGATTTTTTTCGGGATAAGAATTAACTGCAATATTTAAGAACCCGAAATAACTCGAGATAATCAGTCAAGGAATTAAAATATTCCTTTTCCATCAATAGTTTAACAAAAAGGGTAACATTATAATTCTATAAGCAATCATTTAAGCAATAATTGCCTAACACTAAAGGATAACAAAGATAAATAAAAAAAAACAACTGTTTATTACCTCCGCATGATTCTATCAATGTATCAAGTGGAATAGGAATTCCATTGTCTTAAATAGTGCCAACTGCTAATATGCATCTGGTTTAAATTGCTCTTTTATTTTCTCGTACACATAGTATAAATAAAGCATAATAAGTCTCAAAAAATTCCAAATCAAGATTTTGACGAATTTACACGTTTCAAACCTCACAAAGTATGAAAATCGCATTCTGGAAATAGTTAATCCGGCTGTTTCTCTGGGAAAATATAACTCAAATAGGCTTCCAGTTAGGGAGTTGAAATTCAGTATAAAGACTTAAAACCATCTTTGAATAAATCTGCTCACAGGAAATCCGTCTTTTCGAGTATAAGTTAACGTGATAATCACAAAACATGGAGAACTAGATAGATAAAATTTGTACATATCTTTAAAACATACAATATAAACACTTGTCAAATTTTATGCCAAATCCCACAACGGTTTGAAGGTTTGTCCCAAAACATTTAAACGCGATAATTCAAAAACGAAATGCCTTTAAAATATCAAATGGTCTGGAAATTGGTAATTAAAGTGCGTTTTTTTCTTCAATCAGTTGAGAAAAACCTGACTGAAGCACGCATTTGATTTTTGGATTCTATTAATCTCCAAATAACTCTTCTAGGATGACACGATGGATTCAATAGGTAGATTTTCCAGGTACGGTTGAGATTGAAGGAGAGTTTATAGAATGTATGTTTCTGAAGAAAGGCTATAAGATGCATTGTGATTCGTGGACTCAAAGATCGTGAGTAATGAATTTATTGGATAGAATAACAAAGGTAATAGAGTTCTAAGGAAATAAAAGGGTATAAATTGTCTCCAAGTTAAAATACTATGACAGTCATTTCCATATATTGGCGTCAGCATAGTATAAATAAATAATAGATAGTAAATAGTAAAATTCTATAGTGGTTTCAAGCAAGCATGAATCGAAACGTTGATATGCTTATATATTTATATTAGTTTTTACTAAGTCAAGATGTGATAACATCATATTTCTTTTTAAGATAAAAGTAATATATTTGCGATATAAAATATAAATTTTATGAAGTATTGGATTAAAAATAATAATGGACGTTGAAAAATATTGGGGAAAAATTGTCTTTGTAGAAGACAATTCTGTGCTCGTTCTCCATAAATCTAATCCTAAAGCTACTAGAGAATTATAACTATCTGATCAGAAGTGCACTAAGTTCTGTAAAATTCGCCAGTGCATGGTTAGTAACTTAACTCTTAGGAGTGGTAGATATCACTTTCGTAAAATTTGTGTTTGGTCTTAAGTCTTAATCAAAACTTCAAAACATTAAGCATATGTATGGAATATTGAAATTTTGAAGCCAAAAAAAAAATTACCGATGCCAGGAATTTGAGAGTCGAATTTGAATTTGATGCGCTCATGCAACTAATGGACCATCTATTGTACGATAAAGTAAGACGAAAAATATCAACATCTACTTTTCATATGCTTTCATTTAAAAGATTTCCAGATTATTAGACTTTTTTCTTAACATAATTTTAAAATGTTAAAAGTACTTCCACAATTTGAATTTTCCATTGTTCACATCAAACATTAAATTGGAGTTGGAAAGATTTAATTTAGATTAAATTGACTAATAACACGTTTGAAGGCATCAATAGGACCGAATTTATTGATAGAAATGTTTAATTATGAGCCCGATGAAAAGACACGTTTGATACCTGAATTGTTTGTGCCACTCTCTAAGTTCCTTAACCATATTAAGTCTCCGTACACGTGGATTGTTAGTGGAATACGGATTTAAACGCAGCAACATCCAATTTTAAAGACATGATTTTTTTCAAAAATAGGAAAGTTTTGTTATGGCATTTAAATGTTTTATTATGGCATTTAAATGAACAAGTTCATCACCGACATTAACTTAGATTTGGTAAATAAGTATTTTGACAATCCCCTGTTTAACTAATTAAATAATATGTTGCAACAAATAAAGGTAAAGAACTAAAAGCAATATAAGAGCTTAACAATCATTTTGGTAAGATATAGCGACTCTAAGAGTAGCAATAAATGAATTACAAAGTAATAAAATTAAAATTGTCTCACAGTTTCAAAGAGTAGCTCCATTTTCTACGTGAAAATCGGACATTGAATTTAATAATATTCATATGTTAAAATCCTAAAACTTTATATTTAATTAAAAGTTGTATTTAATTTGGTAAAAAATCTTTAGATTTCAACATTATCAAAGTATTATTTAATTCAAAGGGAAAGTTCAGAGGAAAATATTTCCAACATTGATATTTCCTTAGAATATGATTAATGAACTAAAATTTTATTTAAAATTAATTTAGTTAATTTTCAAAGAGAAAGTACCTAAAATTTACTCTGAAGTTATTGATATTTGCTTCCAGTAATTTTATTTGTAGCTATATGATATGAATTTGTTGGAAGAATAAATTTTATGTTATTATATTCTTGCTTTAGATGAAAGCAAGTATTGATTAAAAGTTAATGTAATAAATATATCCAATCCTTAAATTTAAGGAGCTAGTAATACTTTATTAATTATACACTGAAGTGACAAAACTCATGGGATGACTGTTAATATCGTGTCGGTCCTCCTTTTGCCCTGCGAAGTGCAACAACTCGACGTGTCATGGAGTCCACAAGTCGTTGGAAGTCCTCTGCAGGAATATTGAGCCATGCTGTCTGTATAGACGTCCGTAATTGTGAAAGTGTGGATGGTGCAGAGTTTGGGCACGAACGGACCTTTCGATGATGTCCCATAAATGCTCGATGGGATTCATATCGGGCGATCCAGGTGGCCAGATCATGTGCTGGAATTGTCCGGAATGTTCTTCAAACCAATCGCGAACAGTTCTGGACCGATAACAAGGCGCATTGTCATCCATAAAAATCCCATCGTTGTGTGGGTACGTGAAGTCCGTGAATGGCTGCAAATGATCTGCAAGCAGCTGAACATAACCATTTCCAGGCAATGATCGGTTCAGTTGCCCCAGAGGACCGAGTCCATGCCATGTAAAAACAGCCCACACCATTATGCAGCCACCACCATCTTGAACAGTGCCTTGCTGACAGTTTGGGTCGATGGCTTCGTGGAGTCTGTGCCACACTCGAACTCTACCATCAGCTCGTAACAACTAAAATCGTGACTCATCTGACCATGCCACGGTTTTCCACTGGTCTAGGAACCAGTCGATATGCTCACGAGCCCAGGAGAGTCGCTGCAGGCGGTGTCGTGCTGTCAGTAAAGGCACTCGAGTCGGTATTCTGCTGTCATAGCCCAAGGAAAACAAATTTCGCCGCACAGTCTTATCGGACACGTCCCTCGTACGTCCCACATTGAGTCCTGCAGTTATTTGACGAAGTGTTGCGTGTCTATTAACATTGACCATTCTACACAGACGTCGGCGGTCTCGGTCGTTAAGTGCAGGTGGTCGCCCACTGCACTGTCCATGTTGGGATGTGATGCCTGAAATTTCATACTCTCGACACACTCTTGATACTGTGGATCTCGGAATGTTGAATTCGCTAACGATATCCGCAATGGAATGACCCATGCGCCTAGCTCCAACTAACATTCCACGTTCAAACTCTGTTAATTCTCGTCGTGCCGCCATAAATGACGAAAAACCTGTTCATATCAATAACTTGAACACAAATGAAAGCTCTGGAAAACGAACTGCACATTTATACTTTTTCGCTGCGATACTACTGCCATCTGTATATTTGCATATTGCTATCCCATGACTTTTGTCACTTCAGTGTGTATATATATATATATATAAGGTTTTAGACGATATATATTTTAGATGATACGTCACTAGTAGCTTTTGGTGATCATACGATTTTCTAGAATATTCAATGAGTTAAATATTTTATGCCCTATTTAACATTACTATTTTTATTTTCGTATGTGGTATAGGAAATCATTGGATGTATTTTATATCAATTTATTAAACATGACTTCAGAAATGCAATAAAAGATATTTCCTTATTATCTTAAGAGTTCTTACTTCCATTAAGGCAGAATTTCGAAGATAATATATTCACATTTTATTTTGTGTTTAATTGTTGAATATTTTCTACTCTCTTTTTTAATACTATTTTCCCTAGACTCCCTATAATCTCATATCAATCTGCACTTTATTTCAGCATATTTTATTCAGCATTTTTCTCTTGTAATCAATTCTATTACTGAGCATTTTCAAAAATAAAACAATTTTGCCCTTTGTTCTAAATCTTTTCCTTTCTCTTTTTCGTAATAAATCATTTTTACATAATATAAATTTTATTTCAACATGTTCGTATTCTTTCTAAGAATATATGATATTATATTATAAGACATTCGTTTGCTAATTCCTATATTACATAATTTATTAGTTTTCATCATTTTTCTTTTAATAACAATGTTATCAAAAAAACCATTTCTTAAAAACAGGTATCTTTACCAAGAATTCTTAATATGATTTGATGGGAACAAGCAAAAATGGTGCAACATATTAAAATTTAAATGTATGGACTTGCAAACTGTATAGAATACATCCAAAATAAAATAAGGTGAGTTTGATTTCAATGTTGCTTTTGTAAATATATTCAAATATTAAGCATTATTTTTTGAAAAAGGCTAATATCTATGATACTTTTTTTTCTCTTTTCTACTTTACGCTGCTTATAGCACATGCACAAATCGAGACAAAAATTACCATAAGAAAAAAATGAATCAAAATAATTAACTATAGATACAACTGACAAAATAAGCAACAAAAAACATCGTCCAAGTAGCATCTAAGTGGTGTGGGTAGGAATTTCCGCACAAACCGAAAACAAGCCATGCTTGTGAAATCAGCAGCAAGATTGAAGTTCTATGTATGCCCCTTGACACCTACAAACAGAAAAAAATGAACCACTCAGTCCCAGAATCTGATTGAATCTCTTGCCACTCCAGGGAGATTCACATGCTCGGGACAAGTGTGGGAAAAAAAAAACAGTCGCCCCTTGGGAAATCCTGTTCCCACAAAATCTACCATGATTGTTTGAAAAGAAAAAAGATCAGTGGCCCATTATTATAGGATTCTGTGCCGATGGCATGTTCTGCCAGTAGAGATCCGATAACAAGTCGAAGTAACTTGTACCATATAAATTTGGAAAAGACGACTAGTCAGCCACTTCTAATTACGTTTATTGAGTTATATTCCAAAGATAAAGGAGGGAAAAGCTACATTAAAATGAACATAAACGGAGATTTTTCCTCTATTGCGCTTAGTTGTAAAATATGATTCTTTTTTTTTCATGATAAATTTTTGAATATTTTTGTTGTCTTAAAGGATATGTAATGGCGTATACATTCACGTTGTTTTTTCAAATATGCATTTGCTGAATCGTATGAAACTTATTTTAAATAAACTTTCTGTCGTTCTCTTTCTTTATTTTTAATAATGTTTTACATCTCTATTTTGAGAATTTCGAACAAAGAAAAATTACATTTCTTAATTTGATGAGTCTGAACATCCATAGGAAAATATAAAGTTTATATAAAAGTAATATATTAAACTTAAAATATTAAATTAAAGATTTAAAAATTAAATAATTAAATTAAAAAGTAAAACGCAAAATAATATATTTGTGTTAAGCTTTGATAATTTATGATAAGATTATGATAAAAAATGATATAAAAATTAATTAATTGAGTACTTTTATATTTGAACAGAAGTTAACAATATAGAAATTAATATTTTATTGTAATGTTTTTTTGCACAAATATCTAGAATACCATAAAATAAAAGTTTGAAATATACAGGGTGTCCCAAAAAGATTGAAACGCGCTTTAATTCTTTAACCGTTAGAGATAAGTAGGTGATGTAATTTAAAAAAATGTTCAAAATAAGATAGGAGAGAAGATTACATTAAGAAAAAAAATCCACCTATGAATTTTAAAAAGTTACACTTTGTAAATTTTTTATACAACCCCTCTATGCAAATTTGGTCAATTAGAAAGTTTTTCCTTTCCATCCCAGAAGACCATTAAAAAAAACTGCATAACTGTATCTTTAAAATTGAGTGAGTTATGCGTAATTGAAAATTGAACGCTGTTTTTAGTGACCATATACCAAAATGGAAATGTAAATTTGCAACAACTTATAAACACATAAATTTTTTTATATTATTTACAAAACAAACTTTTGCGTATTTACGGTAGATTCACGATACAGTTACAGAATTGTCTTTTGTTTTAATCTTATCAGGGGCAAGTAATTTCAGGCCATGTATTCTAAATTTACATTAGAAATTTTATAAGATTTCGTTGAAAATCAATAAAAGCCATTTGACAGATTTTTATAGCAAAATTTATAAAAAAGAAAAATACTGTTAAATTAGTCTGGTACAATTTCAATTGTTTTCAAATTTATCACATTTTTGTCAAACCGACATTCTAACAAATTAACTGCCAGACGATTTTTGCCTTTCATTTAACTGGAATTTAGCCGCTTCTAATGCGTGTATATTAAAGTTTTTTATTTTTTATTTTTAAGTTACATAAAGAAATGCAGACGATTATTTTTCAATTTACTTATTTAGTTCCAATATTATTTATTTCCTGTACAACTCAACCAAGATTTTCTCGTGCATATCAAAATAAAGTTTAGAAATCATTCAGCGATGTTGAGTTTCATATTGTCGAAGTAAAAATACTGTAACTAATTTTGCGTTATGGTACTTTTAACAAATGGCGAACTATTTGAACTAGCAATGATTTATTCTATTTGCAATAGAAATAATGCATAAACTGCTCGGGAATTTGGACGGCGATATCCCTATTTGCCTGAAATTTCACGTACATTTGTTTATCGGATGATGAGAAGATTGAGAACTACCGGTTCATTTAATCCAAGATCTGGCCCTGGTAGAAATATCTTGTGCAATGAAGACCAAGAAATTATTGCATATTTTTCTTCCAACCTAAGATCAAGCATTCGAAAAGCAAGTGCAATTACAGGATTACCTAGGACGTCAATCCATAGAATACTTGAAAAACACAATTGGCATCCATTTTGTATTCATGGACTTCAAGCACTCCATCCCTCTGATTTTAACCGAAGTGTAGCATTCTCCAATTGGTTATTAATCCAACAGGACACAGATTCAAACTTTTTCAAGAACATTATGTGGACTGATGAATGTTTGTTTACGAAAAAGGGACACATAAATGCACACAATGATCATTATTGGAATGATACAAAACCATTTTTCGTGCAAGAAATATATCACCAGAGAAAGTTTTCTGTGTCCGTATGGTGCGGAATTTGGAACAGAAAACTGATTGGTCCAATGTTTTATGAAGGAACACTTACAGCTATAAAATATTTGCTACTTACTTTAAATGGCATAGTAACAGATACTTTGGAGATGACACCATTGTCATTAGTAAAAAAAAATGTATTTTCAATAAGACGGAGCGCCTGCACACAAGGCTATAAATGTAACAAACTGGCGCAACGAAAACTTTAATAAACAGTGGATTGATCTGAATGGACCCACAGAATGCCCCCCCCAGATCTCCTGATCTAAATCCACTCGATTTTTATTTTTGGGGTCGGCTTCGAACGCTAATTTATAATACTCGCCCCCTGAATGTAATTGTCTTTAAACAAAAGATAATTAAAGCATGCAATAATATTACAGGATTAGAACTCCAAAATATTTACAGGAGCCTTATTAGAAGAGCCTAATTATGTATTGGGGTTGATGGAAAACATTTTGAGAATGCTTTATGATTCGTGTGTTTTTAAATGTATTTTCGTCTTATTTATTATTATTTTTTATGTTACACTTCTTATAATCTTGTGTTGTCAAAACTGTTTAACTCCATCAATAAGGACTTTATTTAAATGCCATTTTGGATTTCTTTTACACTTATTATCTTTTTTTGATCGAAGAATTTCTATTATCAATTTGGATATGGTCCCTACTTTCACCGACGAAAAAGTCTTTCAAGTGGTATGAAAAAGTGACATAAGTCAATTATTTTTCTGTGTTATTATTCAAAGAGTTTTAAAGATACAGTTATGCAGTTTTTTTAATGGTCTTCTGGGATGGAAAGGAAAAACTTTCTAATTGACCAAATTTGCATAGAGGGGTTGTATAAAAATTTACAAAGTGTAACTTTTTAAAATTCATAGGTGGATTTTTTTTCTTAGTGTAATCTTCTCTCCTATCTTATTTTGAACATTTTTTCAAATTACATCACCTACTTATCTCTAACGGTTAAAGAATTAAAGCGCGTTTCAATCTTTTTGGGACACCCTGTATAGGTTACCTTGTTTTGCATATTTGCAACTGAAATTAATGAACTGAATGAAGCCAAATTATCACACATGGTAAACTCTCAGCCAAAGATTAACTATTATCTTGGAATATATGTCCTGTCACCTGTGGGAGGTAACCTATACCTCCCATTGTCTGTACCCATCAAGTTGGCGAGAACCAGACAGCTTACCTGAAGCTTGTCATCCTTAAGTATGAAATGTCCCCTAGTAGGGAAATCAAAAGTTAAAAAGAAATATAATTCAAAAAGAAAAAATAATCATTATAAAAATTTATTGATTAATTGAAATGCTGAAAAAAATTGCTGATATATGCAATTTCTTTTAATCAAAGAATCGAGAATGCAAACAAAACCAAAAAATAATGGCGTATATAAAGCTATTATACAAAAATAGGAATTTCACAAAAATTATTTCAGAATCTCATAAGTGATGCAGACTCCAGACATTTTTAAGGATATTTATTGTTCCAATTTCCTTGTCACATTACTTTTATCAAATTCAGCCGTCTATTATTCCAGATAATGATTGTGTTTGTGTATTATCTTAAACAAACTATTAAAATGTTGTCTTAAATGTAAACTATTAAAATAAAGTCTTATTTTTATAATTTTATATATATATTTTTTTGCTTTGCGTATATTTTTCCGTATTTCTCAGAGGCTAAATATCACAAACCAGCCAGTAATCGTAAAACCAGTCAGAGTAGTATTTTTGGAACTTTCTTGCATAACTCCTAGTAAAGGAGTTATCACGTATACCTCACTCGTATAAGCGATCGTTTTGTGCTTTACAATGTAGAGATGAAAGTTGACAATGCATTTAAATACTTTTTCTGTATTAAGACCAAAATTTGACCCAAGGCTGCAATTGTTATCACATGATCGCTTATCAAATTTCATTTATCCAAATTGCTTTTGTCAATTTGTTTGGGGTTATTGGGTGTTCTGACAGGAGATTATATGAAGACATAGATAGTTAGTTCGTCAACAGGTCTCATTTAAATTTTGAATTTATATTTAAAAACTAATATATATTTTAGATATTAAAGACATGCATTAAAATTTAATTCTCTATTTTCTAAATTATATAGCTATCACTTTATATTGTAATATTGTATTCAGGCAGGTAGACAGACTTCCTGTAATGAATTTTCTTCAAAATTTTATAGAAATATCGTCATTTGATATGAAGACTTTATAGCAAAATTTGATCAACCCCTTTCTTCTTAGTTTAGAAGAAAGGGGATTATGAGTTTTCGTGTTGAAATACAAATTGATATAATTCTAAAATTTTGTTACCTGACCTCAAAGAGATTTGTTAATACCTCGTATTTAAATTTTTTGACAATTTCAGTGCTCCCTTTTTGTATATAAAAAAGTAAAAAAAAATAGTAATAAAAAAGTAAAAACTCTTTCAGATGCAGATTTTTGCTACCTTACAAAAAGTAAATCGACTATGAAAACTTAAAAGATGCATTAGTAAATTCCCTGTTTTTCGAATTATTGCCAGCCTTCTCAGAGAGGAAAGATGTATTGTAGTTTATTCTAAACATTTAAATCCTTCCAGTTTATAAAAAAACTTGAATAGTTTCATAGCTAAATTGTGTTTATATTTAAAAAGAGGAATATTTTCATAGTTAAATTGAATTCATGATTAAAAAGAAGAAGAAATTCATAGCTAAATCGAATTCATAGTTAAAAAGAGAAATAAATTCATTGTTAGTATTTAATTCATAGTTAAATAATTTTTCTAAGTAGAAAATTGTTATGTTATTTTCAAATAGGGCTTAAGATATAAAATACATCTCAAAATATAGCAATTACAATTGATCTTTCAAAATACTTCAACATATTAACTATTTTTTTTTTCGAAAAATAACAGACTATCTTTCAGACATGAATTTTAATATTCATAAATACGCAGTTATGCACGATAAGACTTTTGTTACTTTTTCTAAAAGTAGCAGATATTCTTTTAGACATATTCTTCCCATTTCATCAATAAGTTATTAAGTACGGTATTATTATTATTACCACTTCTAAAAATAGCAGATTTTCTTTCAAGCATGTACTTTCCATTTCATCAATACCCTGTTAAGATCAAGATTATTTCTATAGCTTTTCCTAAAAATAGCACATTTTTATTTCCCATTTCATCAATATTTTGCTGTTTAGGAGATTTTCTAGGATTTGTTTACATCATATTTTATATTTAGGAGCAAATTTTGTATATTTCAATTTTAATCAATATATTAATAAAAATATTAAAAAAATGACTTCACTCCTCAGCTAATGGGAAAATAAAACTCCTTTATCAATTATTTTAATCTATAAGTCTTTTCTGAACTTCTTTACTTTAATTACATTTTTATCAACTCCTACAAAACTTATGCTTAAACTTTTTAATTTATAAATTTATTCCCATTGTTTTTCATCTAAAATAGCTCACAAAATTAATTTTCTAAATCAAAATTAATTTTCAAAAAAAGAAAGTTTACGTCTCTTTGAGTGCTCGGGATATTAATTCTCAGATTTTAATTTCAAGGACCCCATTATCGTCTTAGAAAGCTGAAAAGAAAACAATGTTTAAATTTCGATAGAATATTTAAAGCTCATTATCAATGTTTGTTAATTGAATTTAAATAATGATGTTTATTTAGTTCCATGCTTTTCTTTTTACTTAATGCAAAAATAAGTAATCTTCTGACGAGAAAGGATTTATCATCATCTTACCGTTTATGTAATTTTTGAATGACACTTTGCTTCTTACATTATCATAAACTGCTGTTTAAATAACTTTCAAAGTTAATTAATTTCTAAAGTGGCTCTAAATATAATTCGTCCATTAGTTCAATATTTGAAATTTTTATTTATATGGTATATTTAATACATTGATTCTCATATTAGTCTTCTAATTTCTTTATGGTCAATTTTGCTTCCACAGCAGATTTTTCATCATAATTTTGCAATACTAATACTAAAGAATTATTTGATACCTTATCTATTTCCAATATAACTCCTTTATTAAATGCTAATGGATTTTTTTCACTGTTTCTTTATGTTTATTCCTGAATGTATCGTTGGTACATTCAGATTTTGATTTTATAATTGCAAAGAGGAACTGTCGGAGCTATTTTGGGACAGCTTAGTACAGACAGTAGCGAAACACAGTATTCTAATTTTGGCGCCAGGCGTTGACATTGTAGATTCAGTGCGAACCTAAAATATTCAAGTCAGTTTTCACCATGCTCCATGGTACCTTCAAATATTGTAACTAATACAACAAAAAATATATATAGTAACCAATTGATAGCATAGCAATTATACATGGCATATAACCAATTATAGGTAATGGCATAGCAATGTCATATGAAAAGTGACAAAATACTTGACCAAATAGTGGATTCAGACTAACGTACAATACCACAATTGTCATGTTAATGATAAAGTAAATTAACTCTTTAAAAATCATTGATAATTTTCAAAGTGCTAATCAACATTTAAAGTATTTCTCTGGTATTTTTATTCTTAGCGAAACAAAACATAGTTAGCCGACGATCTGGCCTTGGTATCTTCACCATGATCTGAGCCTGTTTCTAGATCTGGTTCGAACATGGTTGCTCTCTACCCTTTGTTCCATATGTGAGGTGTGTGAAAAAGGCTGTAAAAAAGGTTTTTCAAGCGAATGTGCTCATATGAGATAGAAGCCAAACGGATGATTAGGAGACGTCGCTCTCAGAAGCTACCGCACACTCGCCTTAAATCACTGGCAATTCGTCAGCTTGCTTTTAAAGTGCCATTAGTAACAGCAACAACAGACGTAGTAGTTTTCAGCTTAAACGTATTTCGTATACCATCAATATGATAAAAAATTTATATACCAAGAAACGTTATTCAAACAATTGATGTTTTTATCCATCCTCCAAAAAACCTCCATCAGGCGTAACTGATATTTATTTTCTGTTACATATAAAAAAATATATATTCATATCTCTTGCTCTAATTCTATATTATCTGAATTTTTTATAATATTTATTTTTGGATACGTCATTCATACTATAGTACTCGAGTAAGACATGGAATGAAAAGTAGGTCAAAAGTTGATAGAAAAACAATTTGCATCTTAGGAGGTTAAAATAATAAAAAATGTACATTTATCACGAATGAAGATTTAGAAATTAAACGACTGTGAAACTCATTCTAATAAAATGCTACAAAAAATTTTTTAGACGCTTTGCAGTATTAGAAATTGCTGCTGATTCCGTTTCATTTACTGAGAAACATTCGGTTTATGTTACAGATATTAGATTTCATTTGAATATTAGGATACAAAAAAATTTTTTTAATAATGTATTAAAAATTCATACCTATCTTATGGTAACAATACATCATTATAAAAAAAATCAGATGAATCTACTGTTAAATTTCTCATTGCTGTTATATTCTATAGCCTACATTTCGCAATTACACTTTTTACCAGCCCTTTCCATAAAAATTTTCAAAACAATTTTCCCACAGTTAAAATCTCAGTGCGAAGCCACTAATCTTTTATAATAAACGGTCACAAAAAAATCTTAATTAAATGAATGATTTAAAGAGATAAGGAAAGACGCAAGAAATTATTTAATTATTCCTAATTAAAAACTGTATCACTTTGTTAGAAGGAAAAATTCTTGATTTACTGTTTTTCACTTACGTTTAACAGATTAAAAAAATACGTATGCCGCATCCTTTCTGTTCTCTTTCTGCATTTTAGCATTCGACCGTTAACTCTGAAAAATTGAAAAAAAAAGTAAAAGAAAAAAAAGGAAGGAAATAAGTTAGGACACTTTAATATTAAATTTGCAAATTGCGGTGTTCCGACAGAAGATTATGAGCTAGTTAACGTATGTAATGTGTTTCATGGGTACTCTTGGTGTGAAGCCAGATGTTGGGAGAAACGGGACATTTGTTTGAACAAGGTTTACGGGAAATAGATTATGTAGGTGCTTTTGTGGCATTAAAAAAATCAAACTGTTATATATGAATTATGTTTCACTTTAGGATTTGAATAAAAATGTTTTAAGGTTTCTTAAGGTATTAAAAGATACTTTAAGAATATTTACAGAAGCTGAGAAAATTGTGTTTTTCTTTGAAGAATACACTAATAATTGGATTTCTTTCAAAACTGACATAAAATTCCACTGAGAGATCCTGCATAGAAATAGCAGATAAACTCGCAAATGTAAGCTAAATTGCTATGTAAGTGGCATAAATTAGGTAATGTTTTACGATACAGATTATGTGCCAGATATTAGCGCTGTATAAAGTGATTGTTTTGGTCATAAACGTACGTTTTATTTTTCATACCGTTTTCGTCTAGTTTTTCTTAATATCGTTGTAAAGATTAAACAAAATGCTAACAAAGCTTCAATGCCATTTCACAATTGTCGGTCTAGAAATTTTCTATACTGTCAAAATATTTTCAAAACAAAATTTTAAAATTTTATAACAAAAGTATTGTTAGAAATTCTATTAAAATTAAAAAATTTTTCTCAGCGTGTCTGTGAAATTAAACTTCTTAATGGAAATTTTTATCTATTTTGAAGAGTATTGAAATTGACAGTAAAGGGTTTATTCAAAATTGCACATAACATTGAATGAATCTATTATTTTGTAATCTATAGTTATAATAAAGCTCAATGTTTGTGTGAGTGTGTGTGTTAGCGCTCTACAGGCCAGACCATTCCACCTAGATTACCAAATTTAACATATGTATACCTTGGAGGTCAGGAATGTGCACCTAGGTGCCCTTTTTCCGAATTTTTAATTAGAATTTTAATTAATTAAAAATTAAGTGAAAATTTTGACAGTTTTTCGCTATAACTTCTGAAAATATTATCTCACAAAAATGATTTTTACATAAATTTCGAGATAAAAAATTAGTTTTCAAACGGTGCCAGTATTTTAACAGACAGCTTAAGCTTCTAATTTTTACGATTTTTTAAAGAAATAATTTAACTACTTTTTTCAACAATATATTTCAGACATGACAATAAAATTTAAGCTGCACAAGCACGTTACGTGTGAAGGGGGAAAAATTATCCTTTATCAATATATCGCCATCAGATTGAAAAAAAAAACTGACATTAATAAATAAATAATTATTGCGAAATAAACATATAAAAAAGTAATTTTCTACACGTGATTGGATGAAATTAAATGAATATTAATTGTTATGCTTTCTAAAAAAATAAATACAAGGCAGAAGTTTCTATGATCTTTGCAATATCTATATCATTAATTTAATAAATCAGCTTTTTATTAACAGTAAACATGCTTGAATTTATATAGGATACGCATTCTAATTCAGGCTAAAGGGCAAATTTGTAAATGATTAGTAATTGGCGTACATTGTTTAGTACTGTTAACTTCGTCTAAATAATATTAATTACATTTTATGTAACTTGGGTAAAAAAATGCATTGATGAATAACTGTTAGATTTTTTCACACTTTGCTCTGTGAGTCTGTTACATCAATCAACTTGTAAATCAATCATTAAAATTGACTGATTTATAAAAAAAGGGAATATTATTATAAAAAGTGCTCTTTTAGATCTTTTCTTTCACCACCTTCAAAAAATAGCGCAATTCCAGGCCAATCAATGCCCGGAATTACTTCAAGGATAATAATCGAATGTATATGTGTTTGCTTATGTGAATGAATGTGTGTGTGTTGGTCTCTACACACCAGATCATATGATCTAGAGATACACTTGGTATGTAATAATTACTTCGGAGAATGAAAAAATATACCTAAATTGATTTTTTGAATCTTTAATCAATTAATATTATGCTAATATGTGGAAATTTTTCTACGATAACTCTTGAAAATATTACAGCATAAAACTGGCTTTTTAAATACTCTTAAAAATTACCTTATTTCATAGATAACAATGTTTTAACCTATCAATTCAGTTACTACTGTTAATGAATTTGGAAAAAAAAAATATTATAACTATTTTTCTCAACGATTAATTTCGCACAGATTGAGAGTAGAATTGAATAGTAGAAACTGCTAGAGAATGATAAGAGTGTACCAGTGCTTTGCCATCACTTTCACAAAGACTCAAACTGAAATTAAATCGAGGAAAGCGTGATTCTCAACACGTGTTGAAATGGTAGCGTAATATTATGGAATAAATATGTGATAATTTCCACATAATTCCACTGCAGCTGATGGCAATTCAGACAGATGTATAGGACAATGAATAACCAATCGTAATACTTCTATAATAATACAAATTAAGCAACTATCTAATTTTGAAGCTTAAATATATGTTTGGCTGATAAGTTATAAAGAGATCAAAGCACATAAGTATTTAATTGAAAATTTTAGAATGCATCCCTCCTGGCGAAGGAGCTGATCATCAAAGGTTGCTAGTAATTAATAATTAAACAATAAATTTAAATTAATATTTATCTCCTTAGTTATTATAATCCCGAATAAAATTACTAAAACATTTTGATTTCATATTATTATAAATTAAAACTAAACTTTCATTTTCCAGTTATTTATAACGTCTACTCTAAAGATTTTGTTTATAAATAACAGAATTTGAGTTATTTTTGTATCAATTATATATTTCAAATAGAAATTTTAAAGAAATATGCTTTTATTCTAGTTAAAAAGTGCCTGGAAAACCAATTTGGAATTTGGTTCGTAAAATTGTAAAAAAAATATCTAATCCTATAGCTGATTTAAAGTTATGGTAGTAGTAAAAAATGTTGTATAAGTAATACAAAAAATATTATAAGCGAAATCTAACTGAAATACAAACGTGAGAAAAAAAATGAATGGGCGTCCAAAACTCTAAACACTATTCCATCAACGATACAAATCACCTCATGTAAAGCCATATGCCATTATTCAGTTCTAAAAAATTTTGCGTGGGAACTTGTGTTCTGTCAGGAAAGGAAATTATATAGATAAACTTAAAAAGCAAAACTTTACCTAAATATAAAATAAGATCCAATTCGCTAAAGCCTTGACGCATGATGTAAATTCATATATTTATATCAATAATTTATAAAGTTATAAAACTAAGAAATACACGTTTGAGGCTATAATGTATTCAAAATATCTTTTACATTTTGGTATATTAAAATCCTAATATTTTAAAACATATTGAATACAAACAAAAGAAAGAACCTTTACCTCCGAATGAATGCACGTATAGATAATGGTTTCGAATATTATAAATATTCAATAAAGAAATGATGAGTATTCCTCATGGAAAACTGTTTCGATGAAGAACATTTATCGCTGATCGATTTTGGGTAAAGATATTTAAAAAAAGGATAATTTAAAATTGGAAAACGATAAATAGTGTACAATGTTTGACTTGATCCGTTTAAAGCAGTATAGTAATTTAGTATACATTTCAATGACAGATGTTTAAATTCATTATTTATCTCAACCATGATCTTTCCTTTTCATTGTCGATCTGATCATTCTAATATCCTTTATTCAAGTCTTTTTATAACTTATACATATATAGCATGATTATCCATACCATTTTATAAAAATTCAACTATTTTTATTTAAAAATTAGAGCTACATTTATTAGAGTTATAAAATCCTTTTATTACTTATGAGATATTGTTACGAACCTGTAATTTTTCTTTCCCCTGCTTATGCTGTCTTCGTAAAGATGGCGGATTTACAGTGATCTGTATTGAATAGTGCGTGGATGTGGCGTCAGTTATCCCAGAGCTTAGCAACCATTTGGCGACTTGGAGACGAATTTGGCGGCTTTGGCGACAAAATGGATAATACCCGAAACATCAAAAATTTTCCTGATAAGATCATTATGGACGGACATCCGTCCAGAATGATCCTAATTGGTCCAGAAGGTTTAGCCTCGCCTCCCACCACTATATAAGGGAGAGCCTGAAGAAGTGCGACAGAGTTGAATCGAGAAGACCTGAACTGAGAGCTATATGAAGCTAAACGAATTACGGCGGTGGTCGGTCGAGTAGAACTAAATACAAAAGTCTTGAACTGAAGAGTCTTCAACCGTGGTTTGCTGGATCGCTTTGTGGCATATTCTGACGAAGTCCGTGTCGTGTGTTGTGTGAAGGGAACGTAGCTGTCCTGAACTGAGGAGTAGCCCCGTTGTGGGAAGTAGGGAATCGGCAGCAAAGGCAAGAAGAAACATATGAGTAGTTTCAGCTTGTTCGGAAGAGACCTACGTCAGCGTAGACAGAATCCCTTAAGGATTCCCTCTCCTGCTGAATCCTGTCTGGCCGCTTTGTGAGTTGTGGACGGTGTAGCTATGGAGTTTCTGAGTGTGGACTTCTGTTGTTATTGTGAGCTACTGTCTGCAGTAGAGTACTGCTGTGTACTGTTCTGTGTGTTCATATCGACTGTATATAATTGACTTCTATACATAGTTGTGCTGTAAATATTTGTCGTCTTTGTGCTGTCCTGTCTTCGTCCTGTAAATAAACGCAGTCTATTTTGTGTCGTCTACTAAAGGACTGGTCATTGTGTGCTCATCTCTTCTCACACCATACATACGCACTGTACGAGTAAAAGAACCCTACGGATTAGTATAAGAATAGAAAATCCGTAATAATATCAGTTGTAAAGAAAAAAAAATTAAATGTACTTCCTTTTAAAATTTTGTTATGAGATAATTCTTTAAGTAAAAAATGTGCCCTAATTAAATAATCTTTAATTATATAATAATCAAAGTTTTTCGTATTTATTCTATTGTTCATCCTAACATGATGGTATAAAGAATATCAAATAGCTATATTCAACTGTTCACTAAAGCCTTCTTCTACCAATACCATCTAAAATCTCCAACAACTATTTAAGGGACTCAATTTGCTGATGGATTATCAATCTTATCTCGAAATACTTCAGTTAAAATCTCTTGAAAATAACATAAATGCTCTTTTCAATGAAGAATTTTCATATTCAGTAACAAGCTTTATCCATCCGTAGAAATCTTCTAAAACTTTTGAAATTGGCTTGCTTCATTGAAGATCTATATATTATCTTAATAGTAGTTCACCTATCACTTTCTCCATATTTGGGAGAAATTTGAAAAAAAAAATTCCTCCTTGCATTTGTCATAATAGTAATGACGGAATTAGTCACCATCTCCCACTTACTTATTTGAAATAATTCGAATATTTTTCTTTGTTCATAAGCATGAATTCTCATAAGTTCTGCCTCCCACGATCTTTTTCTTTCAAACAAAATCGAAACCATAC
Organism: Argiope trifasciata; assembly: GCA_026543055.1. Taxonomy (NCBI): domain Eukaryota; kingdom Metazoa; phylum Arthropoda; class Arachnida; order Araneae; family Araneidae; genus Argiope; species Argiope trifasciata. The sequence continues at coordinate 300,266 of JAPMOQ010055430.1, read as the reverse complement.
TACCATACAGTACATTACGAATATAGAAAAAATTTCGCTGAGATCCCAGCTATAACCAATGAACCGATTTCATTTTTGTTTATTTGTTTCTTTGAATACTCCTGGCTTTTCAACAAAACATCAAATGTCGACCCCATACAAATTTTTTGATTTTCACTTCTGAAGGTATTGAAAAATTGAGCTTTTTCTCAACAACTCAAACAATTTCGCAACTTTGATGCACATATAAGCAATTCGAATGTTTCATTGTTACTGAGAAATTTTTTATTTATATTATTGTAAATATAATTTTATTACATTTCTTAGAATAAGGCATAGTTTTATAAAAAATTACTAACAAGATTATATGAACGGGTAAATGCCTGCTGTCATGATACTTTTTCCCGTCAGTTTAGATATAAAGTATGATAAATTGTCTTAGAATGGAATAAAATCCCTTTATAAAATATTTCCAACAAGACTAAATTCATTGCAAATATTTTGAAGAATATTAGTAGTGGTATTAAAAATAAATAACTATCAAATGATGTCAGAAGATTTGAGTATTTTTTAGTTTTCTGGAAGATAGCAGAAATAAATAAAACATCCGTTTTTAAAAGTTAAAAACATTGATTAGAAATGTTAAAAATTACATTGTTCTTCGAGGAGGGCGAATAAAGAATATGATATATATATTCAAACAACTAAACGTCTTATATATATACATAAATATTAAATTCATTTGCATTATCACAAATACATTCGAGAATTGTCAGTTTGATAATAATTATGTTAGATTATGAACAACATATGCATATGTATGTATATACATACATACATACATATATATATATATATATATATATATATATATATACATTCTTTTATACATTTTTTATATATATATATATATATATATATATATATATATATATACTATTTTAATCACTATAGAAATAAATGACGAATGATTTTTTTCCCATATGCGGTACATTTTTTAACTTTTTTCTATTTCGTTCCATTCCTTTTGTATTTTATTTAAAATATAATTGATCTTTATCTAGTGGCTTCGAATTCGAAAAAGAATTGTATCCCATATGCATATTTAATTATTTCTAAAAATAAAATTACCTTTCTAAAACGTTCTAAACACTACTAAAAAAAACGTAATTATACGTTGTTCTTCCAAGCGTGCAAGATGTAATTGGAAAGTTATTCCGAGATTTTTCGATATGTTTCTACTATAATTAAAAGATTTATCTTATTTTTTTCTGGTCTGATTCTAATTAAGATAATCGTAATGATTATTTTAGAGATGGTTTTCTTTACTTGTCAACAGTATTTACACGCAAAATGTAATTAAAAGTTGGTATAATATACTCCTGTTTTTCTTCTCAATGTATTGAAACTTTAAGAACCAAAATTGCATTTATATTCATAAATTTGTTTGCAATAAAAAAGACATAAGGCATTTGCATCTAATTGCATATGTGTTGGTGTCATATTGCATTAATTTAAAAGGAAGTAGTTTTCTTCAATCACGATGCTTAAATATTCATGTTTTTGCTAATTCCTCAGTCACTAAAGAAATTACCTAAAAGTTTTTTTAAATGAAAAATCTAAATGATTCCATCGTAATATTTGCATTATGAAAAATTCTTTTTTTATAATTTTTGTGTTATTTCCTTGGTTCCTTTGACATTAAAATATAATTTTTTAGCTGATAGGAGTTAGTTAAAAAAATAACAAAGTAAATATATAGTTTGAACAGGTATATTTTATATAAAATCAAAGTATATAGAAAAAAATTAACGATCCACATCTCTTTACAAAAAGGAAATCACGAATGATTAAAGAAATAACTTCCATAAATTTTCACCTACAACCTATACCTAATATTTCACAGAAACACGAAAAGAAAGAAAAGTTGTTTTTTTTTTATAATTTTACATGAAAAATCATATAATTTACGAATAAGAATTTGATAATTGTGCATGAGCTGCATGATGATACTCAAAATGAAAAAGAGAATGCAGCAGAATTTGTAAGAAATCATTATTTGGAACAATTAAAGTTCAATATTATAAAACATAAATCAAAATGTAACTTCTTAGCAAATTAAGCCACTTTTTGTCTTAAATTTTAAATTTTTGACAAAAGTATTGAATGTATTTTCATGTAATATTTCATTTAATTTTTAAGCTCTCTTCTTTAAAAACACGTTGAAAATTTTTTTTTGCACTCATTCTTAGGAAGATTAAGATGATTTCTGAATTTGTATATTTTACGTCTCAATCTACTGATATTAAATAATTTTTTAATCTATAATATTGATAAATAATCTATAAAAAAGAACTTCTCTCAAATTCTAAATTTTTGTAAAACCGTCCTGACAGAAAATTTATCAATTAAATACCAGTTCATTTTTAGTTTAAATTTAATAAAACAGATTATCAGCATGTTCTCTAATTTTTAAACTACTGTATAAATTAAACATTCCTTTTTTTTCAGGTGTATTAATCTTTCATAATGTAAGGGAAGTGGAGTATTACATGTTTTTGATCTGCTAAATGCCTTAATGAATGCATAACAATATATCCCATTTTGCATTAAAGGAATTCAACTTTTTAATTTAAAATACGTATTTTTGGTATTAAAAAATTATTCTTTTATGCTTCTTTTGGCAAAAATAACTTTTAACTTACTATGTTACTAAAATTATAAATAAAAATAAGTAAAATATTATAAATTAGTGAATTATTTAACTAGAAATTATTAAAATACATTAGCAAAAGAGCGAATATAAGCAATTTAAAATTAATTATCATTAATTTTGAAGAATTCTTCAGAAAAGAATCACAATGGAGCCTTTAACTATCAATGTAACTAATTTTGAATAAATTTAACATTTATGACTATTAATCAAAATTCTTAAGTATTATTGTCACAAATGTATAATGTAAATTCGATAATTCTCGGAAAATTCCCCATTTCTTTAATATATTCATTTCTTGACATTATTTCATCGTCAAAAGGCTATTCAAATTCCCTGCATTAATTATCAAGATAATTTATCTATTAAATTATTTCTGCTGTGAGCATTCTTGAGGCATGAAAAATACCCCGCATGAGGCCTGGTGCGTGAGATTAATTCTCTCTTTAAATAAACGAGACCATTGTGAACAGAAAAGATATCCAACTCTATTTAATGACTCTCAAATTGTAATCAGATAGCTTCTACTACGTACGTGATTGAAAAATTTAAGCAAATAAAGATTTTTCAAATAGAGTAAATATTTATTAGATTCATAACATTCCAAAAATATTTCGGTTATGTACTATCTAAAAGAAAATAATATCTCAGATACATTTTCTGTATATTGTAGTTTATGAATGTATTTTAGTGCATAAAATGCTTCAAAAATTTTGGGGGAAATGTAAAAAAGAAAATTTTTAACCCATATGCTTTTTGTGATATGTAGCTTTATTGCAATATGAAAGTTCATGAAATATAAAAAGGGCTAATGAGAATTTATATGTTTTAGAGTATTTTGATTTTAATCCCATATTATCTTTTAAAAAAAGAACACCACTGATAAATGTTTGTGTACACCAAGAAAAATATGTTTAAAACTTAAAATTATTGGTTCAAACTAGGAGAAATGACTGAATCCTAGTACATTTTCTAAAAGTAGCCAAGTTTTGCCTGTTCATCAATGAAAAAAGATGACCAGAGAAATAATATGAATATTTCAGTATTTTCGATCATTCTTTGAATATTTTAAATTCATAGAAATATAAATTTTTTATTGTTCAAGGAAACGAGACCTAGCCAAAACATAAAAGGCATTGAGTATAATAAAAAAAGAAACAGTCTCTCAGCCTCTTCAAAGTATCTTGGCATTAGTGTCTTGAGTAAAGTGTTTAAGGACATACATAGCATACTAAAGTCAAGATAATTCTATATTTAGTACAATAGACACATTTCTATGCATTCTAATGACGACACAGCTGATCTACGAAAACAATGCTCGGATGTTCTCTGTAAAGTGCGTAAGGTACATACAATTATGATTAATATTACTCCAGATAATTTTCGTATCCAATAAAAAAGAGTGGAAACACTTTCATAAAATTATCATTTTTATATATTTGTAAATTCTGTAGGCAAATATTTCTTCTTTATGATCTATAAATATGCAGGTTTTTAATAAAATTTCCTTGACATCCTCAACAAACCAATAAGGGACTAGAAAGGTTACGGATATGGTGGTATGAGACGATATTTTGTACTATATCATTTGAAAAAGTATTTGAAAAGTATCAAAGTATATGAATAATGCATGCGCTTAGTGTCTTGCTTGTTATTTTAGTCTTCATGTTTTAACTTTATAATTGTTTGGATAAATACTTGAAGATAGCTAGTTACAAGAAAATATAGCAATAGTGATGAAAAAAATGAGACATTTCCAGTATATACTTTAACTATAAGAATGGATATTTAAAAAAGAAAGATTCTTTGCTGCATAATGCGAATATTTTCCCTTTCTCCCCCAGACTCCGATTTCATTCGGAATCTTATGGTTTGCCATAATGTTGGTTTACAATAAATCAACTATAGTTCCATCTCATCTGCATATTTAGTTCTTTTCCCAAAATGCTAGATGGCAAAAGAAAGAAATGAAACAAGTTTTTAAAAAAGGTATGTGCTCGAATAAAAAAAACTGACTTAATTATAAATTGTTCTTCCTAGCGTGCAGAAAAAGATGCAATCGGATTGCTACGTCAAAGAAATTTCTCTTGCATTTCTCGTAACATTTCGTGTGTGCCTCACTACAAAGGGGATTCCGTTTCGTTTTCTTTCGATCTGATACTAATTAAGATTATGGCAAAGATTAATTTTTTATCATGATTTTATTTGTTTTTCGACAGTATTATAATTGCAAAAATGTAATTAAATAAATGCGGAGCAATTTATTCACTCTTTATAACATTTAATTGTAGTTAACTCGCAAGGATTTTGTGCTGAATCATAGAAAGATTTTAATTGATATATTTTCTGATTGAAAAATAATCACGAAAGTAATCTTCTTTATTTGGAATTTAAATTCCTTTGCTGCTATTTGGGAAGAATTTATTCTTTTAAGTTTGAGTGGCTTTAGTAATAGTAAGTAAATAAAATCTTAAATATTTTTTTCTTTCTGTTTCAAAAAAAAATAGTTAACAATTTTAATCTCCTTATGATGAAATTACACCATTATGATTCTTTTGTAACCAATGATTCCATAAATTATTCGCTCTGTTGTTTCTAATTGCATTAGTCATAGACAAGCTCGCTGTCGAAGTCATCGATTTTAAACCGAGGGTGAGTCTCTTATTTAAATAGCTCCAACTAGGGTCAAGAGTATGTCTTAACTACTCACTCATCACATTCGCTTGAACAACCTCTTTATGCAGGGGCGGGGGTACATTTATACACCTTACAGATAGAAAAGATGAAGAACAACCATTCCTGAACCAGGATGCCTAGATCACAGGGAAGAAGCGTTAGCCCTAAGCCAAGACACAGTTATTCTGTCTTTAAAATATATAAGTACCTATTTTAAAAATATGGATAATTCTTTATATTGTTATATAACATACTGAGTTAAAGTTATTATCTTCATCATAGTAACTAATACATTAGCATTAAGATGAACTAATTAGCAGATAAGAATATTGGAATACAGGAATTAAAATGAAAATATTTGAACACTAGAAAAACATTTAAAATCATAGCATGGAAAAGAAGATTTATGGCAAAATATTTGCATACATGATTCTTAAAATAACAGACAAAAAAACCTTTCTTTATAGTTCCCCAATGACAATAATAAATACTGAACCTTCTGAAATATACAAAAAATAAATTCTTATATCAAAACCGTTTAAAAGCACTTGAGTTTATAGCTGTAAGTTAAAAGAATGATGGATCGAACGAAAATAAAAATAGAAAAAGTATTGGCAACCTCGTGTATAAATGAAGAGAAAATTTTTCGGAACTGTATGCATTCTTCTTTTTGTATTTAATTTTGATCTGAATGTTACGTTTTTGTAAATCATTGTTTCCAGTTTTCAAAGTAATTGTTTTGTCAATTCGCTTTCTGAAATTTTTAGCAACAATATCTACAATATTCGAGTAAAACACACGCATGAAATATGAAGTAAGGTAAATAGTAAATTTAAATGCAGACACATGATCATATAATATTAAATACATTTTAATTATTAAATTTACAACAGCTGACTCTATTAAAACGTTTTCTTCGACTTATTTTGTGATAATGTTTGCATCCAGATAAGTTAATAAAACTGGAAAATATAGATGATAAAAATAATAGGATTTTTAAATGACATATTAGTTAAAAATATTAATTACTCATTTTAATGTTGCTCCTGTTTATAGAAACCTTATGTTTCATTTTCGTTTTTTTAAACGCGTTTTTTATTTATTGTTTGGTATTTTACTTTATTTCTTATTAGCTTTTCAACCAACATGCACACTTAATTATTTAGATTTATGATTCAAACTATCTTACTTTTGAAATATTTAGAAGGGGTTTTTTTTCTATGAGGTTTTAGAAACAAATCAAAAATAACCTTATTATTTTAAAATTCCGGGTGTGTTCAAATATTTTACGTTTCAATCTAAAAAATATATATATAATGCCCTTTTTAGTTTTTTTAAATAAATTTACAGCAAAAAAAATCAAATAATATTTTATTTTTTATAATTTATTGCTTTAGTTTTCTTAATCTTTGTATTTCCCATTTCATTAAATTACGTTTACAAAAATGCATGTTTTAAATTTACAGAGTAATAAGAATAAGAAGTCGAAAGTATTTATTTTTATAGTTTCGCATTTCCACGAGAGCTAGGGAATGCAATGTAAATACATTTTTATATAACGTTTTAAAATTGAATATATTTCAATGCAATTTAGTAGTCAATGGTTATATTGACTCAAAAGTCCCTATAAAAGGAAAAAGGATATTTATTATTTCAAAAAAAGTCTGGACAGTTTGCTGAGACATGGCAACATAACATTTTTAACTAAAGTTATGGGATCTGAAAGTTTGGCATGATATTTTTCCCTTTAAGAGTTTTAGTTTTTTTTTTTTTTTTTTTTTTTGTTCTTCATCTGTAAACACTATGTGTGGCAAGTATACCACAAGGTTTACTAATGTAAGTCTGTTTACCAATGATAGTAGAAAAATTTAAAATATAAGGACAAAAGCACAAATGCAAAGAAAAATGGGGAAATCAAGCAAATACACGAATAGAAGCAAAAATCAAACAAAATTGCTCCCATACTAAGAGAAACACACAGTAAATGATATAAAACAATTGAAGAAGTATGATCAAATAATAAAAATATAGTCAATATACAAACACAAAAGTATATATCCATATACACTGAAGTGACAAAAGTCATGGGATGACTGTTAATATCGTGTCGGTCCTCCTTTTGCCCGGCGAAGTGCAACAACTCGACGTGTCATGGAGTCCACAAGTCGTTGGAAGTCCTCTGCAAGAATACTGAGCCATGCTGTCTGTATAGACGTCTATAATTGTGAAAGTGTGGATGGTGCAGGAGTTTGGGCACGAACGGACCTTTCGATGATGTCCCATAAATGCTCGATGGGATTCATATCGGGTGATCTAGATGGCTAGATCATGCGCTGGAATTGTCCGGAATGTTCTTCAAACCAATCGCGAACAGTTCTGGCCCAGTGACATGGCGTATTGTCATCCATAAAAATCCCATCGTTGTGTGGGTACGTGAAGTACATGAATGGCTGCAAGTCATCTGCAAGCAGCTGAACATAGCCATTTCCAGTCAATAATCGGTTCAGTTGCACCAGAGGACCGAGTCCATGCCATGTAAAAACAGTCCACACCATTATGCAGCCACCACCAGCTTGAACAGTGCCTTGCTGACAGTTTGGGTCCATGGCTTCGTGGGGTCTGCGCCACACTCGAACTCTACCATCAGCTCGTAACAACTGAAATCGTAACTCTTCTGACCACGCCACGGTTTTCCACTGGTCGTGCTGTCAGTAAAGGCACTCGAGTCGGTCTTCTGCTGTCATAGCCCAAGGAAGACAAATTTCGCCACACAGTCCTGTCGGACACGTCCCTCGTACGTCCCACATTGATTCCTGAAGTTATTTGACGAAGTGTTGCGTGTCTATTAACATTGACCATTCTACACAGACGTCGGCGATCTCGGTCAAGTGCAGGTGGTCGCCCACTGCTCTGTCCATGATGGGATGTGATGCCTGAAATTTCATACTCTCGGCACACTCTTGATACTGTGAATGTTGAATTGACTAACGATATTCGCAATGGAATGACCCATGCGTCTAGCTCCAACTAACATTCCACGTTCAAAGTCTGTTAATTCTCGTCGTTCCGCCATAAATCACGAAAAACCTGTACGCATGAATAACTTGAACACAAATGAAAGCTGTGGAAAACGAACTGCGCATTTATACTTTTTCGCTGCGATACTACTGTCATCTGTATATTTGCATATTGCTATCCCATGACTTTTGTCACTTCAGTGTATATATAGGGAGACACACTGAAATGAAGTTTAAATAATACGGGGGGAAATACTATTGATATATGTAAAAAAAAGAAATGAAAGATTCCCTTTAAATTTGCATGAAATTTTTGCAACAATGCAATTTATTTTAAATGAAAAGTAAAAGAAAAGAAAAGATTGTTGATATCAAAAGGCCCTAGATTTACCGATGCGACATTGGCAGCATTCGGTTTTGAATAGCATTTAACATTTCTAGATCTGAAGATTTTCATTGGAGGTTACATTAAGTAAACAATAATTATACATTAAGTAAATGAGCTACCATTATTAAATATTAAATTATAACTATATTAAATAATTTGCAGCATCTGTGGGAAGAAGTGGACTATCTAATGTATTTTAAATTCATCACATTAGAAAAGCTATATCGAAATTGTGAAAAAGAGAAAAATTAAGAAAGCTTCAAATACAGTTAATTTCCCCATATTTTTGTTAAATAATTTAAATAAACTTTCAAAAATGCCTATAGAAATACACTATAAAACATTAAATTTATTATAACAAAACCAGTAAAATTGAATGCAGAAGATAAAAATTCTCTAAGTATATTCTTAATTATAATAAGAAAATCTTCGAAAATCTTCAATGCATCCATCTATTTCTCAATATTTCTATGTCTGATACGATTTCATAGACAGAAATATCAAAATTCTCTTAAGATATCCTTCGTAATAGTTTGGATAATTTATCAAATAAATTATGCCTGCTATGTGCATTCCTGGAGCTCCAAGCTGGTCCTTGACAATTAAGAAGATTGATCTTCTTAAATAAAGGAAATTATTTATAACAGAAGGTTACTCGAATGAGTTTAATAACTTTCTAACTGCAATCTGATGGTTGCCTTTGTGTAGCTGATGGCAAATTTAAAGCATTGATGATTTAGTTCAAATTGAGTCAGCATTTGCAATGTTTAATTATATACAGAAATTTTAAATTACGATTATTTTAAGGGAATAAAGAGATTAACATCAGCATTTCTAAGCTATTCTATAATCTATATTTAGAAACTGAAATTTATTTTTTTCAAATTTAATTTTCTTAAAATTCCAAATTTCTAACAAATTTCAGAACATTGCAAAAACTAACTAGAAATGAGAAAATTGATTAGATAAAAGCTTAAAAAATGTGGGTGAAATCAAAGACTCTTAAAATTACACATCACTTAATGTTACATTCTAAAAATGCTACTCTTTTTCAGTTGGAAAAGTGTCTTGATCCAATTTTCATTACCTTCTTTATATATCTCCCCAGGGAAGAGGAGGCACCTCAAAAAGAGGATGAGATGCTTCCGGTATGGTGATTGGATCTCACCACACTGGAGAGAATGTAAATAGGTGAGTAATCTGGCTCCTCCTATCGATGACGGGCCTCACTTCCTTTAGGAAGTGTTGCACCGTGGCCGGTAATGGCCCTTAGATTTTCACCAAAATTACCCCCATTGTTTCTTTGGTGGTAGTTCAGTTACTCAATTTTCTTTTATCCATGTGCCTTTGAGTGGGACGGAAACTTAATCATATGACTTAATTTCTTTATGTAAAAGAAAGAACTGTAGAAAGGAAATTAAGAAAAGTAATAAAAAGGATATTGTTGTGTATCCTTTTCATTGCTTTTCTTAATTTGAACATTAATTTTACAAATTTATCTTATAAATTACATTTGAACATTTCGAATTTGATTTACTTTGCGACTGTACAATGTTTCTTTAATATCTTTTGTAAACGTGTAAGGACACACATGTGAACAAAGTATATGTGTAACGTATTCATAAAGTGTGTATTTTTGCTTTGGGATATAAATAATGAAATAACTATTAATATATTCTTTTGCCGTATTTTTTTTGTTTAAAAATACTTGAAAAACGAGAATTACATAAAATATTTATCTTTTCAATTATTTTTCATACGAAATATGCATGAAAAATATGTTTATATTCAATTTCTATTTATAATACTAAATATTTTTAGAAATATGTGTAATATTATGGTCGAATTCATAAAATTTTGATCACTTTTAATATGTTTTTTGATCGAATAAAAGGAATAGATATAAAAATTAAATATTTTTATTTTATTATATTTTGTAGTAATATTTAACATATTTTTGAAAGAAACTCTGAGTAATTTAGAAATCCGAATTAACATAGCAAAAGAGTTTATCAAAACTATTTTTATTAGCATTATTTTTCTGCCATCATAATATTATCTGCTATAATATATGTAAGAACAATTGTAATCAATCAAAATTACTTAGAGTTATTATTTTTGTTATATGAACAGTGCTTTTCTTTCATTCATCCACCTTATATTAGCTCAGAAATCTGTATTTTGTCCTTATATTATCTGTATTTTGCCAATATTTTTCACAAAAATTCATAATTTTAAACCCTTATTTTAGTAACCATCTCCCAAAATGAAAGAGCATGCTTTAATATATCTGATTCACAGAAGAAGAATTTCTGTAAGTATTTAATTTGCAAAAATAATAAACTTTTACTAATTTTAAAATGGATTAACAATATTACAATAGTTTCTTAAAAACTAAATTTAACCTTTTTCTCTGAAGCATTTATTTTCATTTTGGAATTAAATACATTTATGCAGTTTTTTTTCATATTTCCTCCACGAAATTTGATATTAGTGTATTAATTCTTGATAGTAAATTCAGGGAATAAATCGATATAATAATAATAATAATTTAAGATTTTATTGTTTTGTATTTTTTTCTTAACTACAAAAGCAATCACTAAATTACATATAATCTATTTTTAATTTAAATATTTTAAAACAGAAACATTGTTAATAAACTTTTAAATAGAGGTTTAAATTCTGATTATTAGTTTTCTTTATGGTATACAATTCCTGGATTTGTTTCTTTTATTAGATTAAAACATTTTCATGCCATAAAAAATAACAAAAGCGGTTGGAATAGATTTTTTGAAGACTAATTATGAATCGTATTCTAAAATTTCAACCCAACCGCTATGGAACATTATATATTTATTTGAAAGATTGGAATTATGTAATTGTCACTTCAACCATTGAAATGAATTAATGAATTCAGAAATAATTTTATTTCTGTCTCTTAATCCATAATATCCTCTTAAATTCTTATCATGAAAAGAATGCAATTCGCAAAATAGTATGCAGTGGCTTATTTCCTGTCAGGCAGACTACGACAGCTGAAACAATAGTCAAGATGATAAAAAAAATTCAATTGTCTTACTTTAGAAATTAGTTGCAAAAATATACAAATTCTCGTAATCATAAAATAAGAGAATATTACTATAAGCATCTTTTCAGATGCAATTGATTAAATCAATATATGTTTCCTTCGAATTACTTAATGATTTAAAATTCAATATAAATCGAGAAATTGCTTTAAAATATTGCTAAAAGCCAAAAATGCTTCATAATAAGGAGTTGTAAAAATGAACAAATACAAATATAGTTTTAACAGTTTACTAGCATAGAAAATAATTTCAAATAAAACACCAACTTATTCTTAAGTTAGACATGATTTAACATGCAAAATACCAAATTAAATTGTTCTAAAAAATTACTAGTATCTGAATTTAAATTAAATAATTCAAGTATTTGAATCTAATTTAAGAATTAAATAATTCTAGTATCTGAATCTAATACTAGATTTAAATAATTCTAGTACTTGAATCTACTACTAGAATTAAATAATTCTAGTATCTGAATCTAGTATTAGAATTAAATAATTCTAGTATCGGAATCTAAATTAAATAATTCAAATATCTAGATCAAAAATAAATAATTTTAGAATCTGAATCTGAATCTGAATTAAATAATAGTAGTTGCTGTAAATTTCTAAAACCCACTTGAAAATATTGCAACAAATAAAGCTAAGAGAACATTAAACTACATTCTTGAAATCATCTAGTTTGAGACGTGAAAAAAAATCCAACTAATTGTTCAAGAAATCTTTGAATAAGATTTTAAAAAATCAACACAAATATTTCATTTATTTCGCAAGAGTATAAAATATCTTACGTTGATAGCTACACGTGGCGAATATTTTCCAAACTCCCTTTCCACAAGATCATTATTTGGTTCGTAACATTATAGAACACCATTACGAAGATTTACAAAAAAGTCTCGAAGAATTATCGCTTCTCATCTGCATATTTAATTCTCTTCCCAATCTGTTGGAAAGAAATGAAACAACCTATTTAAAAGGTACGGGCACTAATAAAAAATGACTTAATTATGCATTGTTCTTCGGGGCGTGCAAAAGAAGATGCAATTGGAAGGTTACGCCAAAGAAATTATACCAAGATTTCTCGAAATGTTTCGTGGGTAACTCATCACAAAAGGTTCCATTTCATTTTTCTTTCTATCTGATGCTAATTAAGATGATCGTAAAGATTAGTTTTTTTAGATAATTTTATTTACTTGTCGACAGTATTATGCCCGTAAAAGTGTAATTAAATAACTGCAGCGTAATCAACCCATTCATAATAGTATTTAACCATAATTAAACTCCCAATGTTTTTTACGTGATGGCATAGTCGTTTTTCATTTATATTCTTAGACTTAATCAATAACATTGAATTGTGCTTCTTTACATTGGTATTTAAATTTGTTGCTGATTTGGTTTCTCAGAAATGTAAGTGATTTACCACACATCTATTAAAAATCCATGATATGATATTCATTATTGCTTGCTAATAATTTAATTAATGAGTTTTTATGGTTTTCTGTAATGGCAAAAGTCACCTAATTATCTGTTAAGTATATTTTACATTAAAATACCTTTATTTATTTGCAATTATGTGCTTTAAGTGTTTTTTAAACAGCAATAGTGTTAAGTCCCTTGATTTAAACGAAATTTGGTCAGACACTTCTTACTCCCTATTTATTTTATTAAAAAAATGTTTAAAAGTTTCAATTATATAGATATAATTACTCATTTAAAAATATATGGTGTCTTGGGTACAATGCTTAAAAATGTTAGAATCAATTTCTTAAAATTTTTCTGTTAATTGCTAACAATTTCTCAAAATAAAAATTGGAGTCGATTTTTCCATATTAATATAGTGTTGTACTATATAAAAAGGAAAATAAAGTTCAATTCCCTGTACATAAAAAATACAAAATATACAAACAAAATAAGTCAAATTTTACTAATTTTTCAGATCCCAAGCATAGTGAAATTACATAGTAAGAGTAGTGCTGTTTTTGCATTGCAAATTCTGGTGAAAAACAACATATTCTAAATGAGTGTCTTTCTAATAATAAGCCAAATAATAAAAAATATAATAGTCATAAACATTTTAATAGTAAGTCAAATAATAAAAATGGACATATTTTATGTAATCGAAACGGTGGAGGGGGGAATTTAAAACTATATTGATTTTGAATAATGGAGCGGAAATGTGTACAGTATATATGTACACATTGGGGAAAACGAAAAATTAGAATTAGAAATTATTCGAAGGGAAAAAGGAATTAGAGATTACTCTAATATCATAAATATTTCACAAATATAGAAATACACGGATTCGCACTCATACGAACTTGTTCTTATTCAAACCAACTAAATTCCCTATTGGATAAGGAAGACGAGAACTGGTATTCCACTTTCTAAGGATTACTCAGAATTATAATCCATTATCACCCCAAAAGGCAACTGTAATTTATGATTTACAGATTACCCTTGGATACTTTATGGTAAAAATGTATATCTCAGTAAAATTCAGGAATTTCTTATTCATGAGATAAGTCACGACTTCAAAACATGGATTTAATTTAGAGTCAGATGAAATTCCAGACGGATGACTATGAATGATGATAGATCATTTTAGTAACTAAAATACATATCTAAAATATGATAATTATTTTTTAATCATTGTTGTTTTCTTTTAATAATAAAACAGAATGTTTTAGTATGCATTGGCACTCTACATTATAGCTTTTTTTCAACTAGAGCATCTAAATTTGATACAATATAATCTGAGAGATGAAAATAGGCATTTCAAAGTGGCTGTTTTTTTTTAATTTTAGTTTTTAAATTAAAATTTTTTCAATCAATTGAAAATTAATTGCTTCTGTGTTCGTGGTTTTTTTTCAAAATAAATAACGAAATTATCATCACAAAAATTTGCGAAAGACATTAAAATTAGGAAACTTATCCTTTAAAGAATATTCAAGTAATCTCCGTGTAATTATTTCTTGAGTTTTGGCAAAAAAATTGACCCTCTTTTTATTAGTGCATTCCATTGCACATACATTGCAATAAAGGGCTCCCGGTTTTCTTTGTTTCTTGAAGTATTTAATTCTTTTGATTTTCATTCAGTAGAAAGCCTCATTGGATGGCTGATTCGAAATCTTATGTGAAATAAATCCTACTGAAGGTTTTTTCCCTCTATTTCTCTTAAAAAGCTAATGAAGAATTTAAACTCTTTTCCAACATTTGTTTAAAGAAAATTAATAAGTGCAAACTTTTATTTCGCATTTTTCTTCGAATATATTAAAAACAGCTAAGAAGCAAAAAAATTACCATGTTGCCATTTGTACTTCTGATACAGAATTATAGATTGTTCTCTAATTTTGTCAATTAATTTTACGTAACAAACGCCGGAAAGAAGATATGATGCATAAAGTATTGTTTTTTGAGACAAAATTCAACAATATTTGAATAAGACACCATACACAATTGAAAATATCAATGTTCATAAAGAAAATATTTTTTAACAGTTCGTGAATAAAATCTTATTTAAAAAAAATGGAGAAAGAGAAATACATTTTCCTTTATAAAACTGATTTAAAAGATAGAGAAAAAAATCGCAATATGCATTCTTAAATTTTTTTAGTCGGTTAATTTTTCTTGCAATTTTCATCATTAATTTGAAATCCTTTAAATATTAAATAAGGATTTACTACTACAAAAAGGAAGGGCTGATATTTTTCTATCAGTATTTAAAGCAATTTTGAGTTATGCTTATATAAAAGTTCTAAAAACATTTAAAAAAACCCATATTTTATCAAAAGAAGATTATTTTCTTTAAATTTCTTTATCTGAGAGAAGAAATGATTTTACTTGTTCTAGAAATGATAGTAATATTTTTTATAAAAATTATTTTATAGTGTATGGGAGGATTTAATGTACGTATTTTTGAGAACAAACTAAAGGTGTGTGTGTGTGAGAGAGAGAGATAGAGATAAAGAAAGAGAGAGGGAGGGAGAGAGAGAGGGGAAGAAAGAGAGGGGGGAGAGAGAGAGGGGAAGAAAAAGAGGGGGAGAGAGAGAGAATAATAATTTTCTTGGCTGTGAGCAAGGCTTGATATTTGTTTTCATTATAAAGTAATTTGAAATTGTTTTGGGTGCCGACAAACAAATGTTATATATATGTCTTATTTCAACAGTATATGAGATTTAAAAAAAACTATCTATTGGCATTAAGAATTAATGAAACCGATATTTGATATTACCAAAATTTTTTCATAATGAAACGAAATATCTTTATAATAAAAAAATCAATATAATCAGAATCAAGATAATCATCAATAATTCAATTAATAATAATGGCTATTTTATCCCTAAAAATCCTCTTAACTTGCATATATTCTTCAAAAACATTACATGCAAAGATTACCGCAAATTGAAGTCTTTTTATAAAATAGACTCTCTTTTATTTAAAAAAAGCTGAATTTGAATATTTAAAAAGGCTAGACTAAATCTCATTAAAATTTAAAATAACTGCATGCATATTGCAGTGTTTATAAATGATTTCCATTATCTGTCTACTATTATTAAAGAGGAATTATGAGATATAACTATTGTAAAGCACTTAACTATTAATATTATTAAATATGTATAAACCAGTTATTCTAAAAAAATTAATTAAAATTCTTTAAAATATGGCATAAAACGCGTTATGGATGTTTTAAAACCCCAATAGATTTAACAAATCTTTAATAATTTCATCTGTGGTGTTGTTCCGTCAACAAACTGCTATTTGAACTACCTGAAGTTATTTAAATAATTAAACCATTAAGTTAATGCTATTGTAAGCACTGTTATTCCTTTATAGTAGTATTTGAAAATTAAGAAGATTAATTTTCTCCTTAAAGACTAACATGAAAAGGAAGATACTTAAATGCTTTAAAACATTGGATGGCAGCTTGCCTGATGACTACTTTTGACAAAATTTAATAAAAAGATTAAAATTCTTTAAATTCGTAAGGACTCTTCCGAATTTCATAAAATGAATTTGTTATTCGTTTTGAGAAATGCTTTGATCTGAATCATTTTATGTGCTTAGTGTGAAAGGTAGATGCAGAACATACATAACAACATATATTAAATCATTATCAAACATTCAAAAACATATATTTAAAAAGAGACATTTATTTTTCTTTCAAATACCAAAGAATTTTCAGCCGGCGACTGAGCATTGAGAAGCGCGTCTTTCTGCGATCTGGGTGGCCCAGGTTCGATCCCTGGTTCTTGGCATGGTTATTCTTTACTCTGGGTTTCATGTGTGGTGTGTATGAAAGAGCCACTACCCCTTCCTGTAAAAAAGGATTGTGCAAGCGAATATGTGAGTATCATTGTGTGGTGAGCTATAAGTCAGACTTTTCGACTCGGATGCTCAAGACCATTTACTTTCAAAAGTTACTACACTAACTCGGATTTAAATCGCTGATTTTATCAGGGGGTTTGTCTATGACAAGTGTTATAAGTAACTGCAACATAACGTAACGTCTTCAGTATCTAATTTTGTCTATTACATGAAGAAAAAAATATAAACTTTTTGCCATATAGGAGAATTGTATTAATTACTTTCTCTTAATATGCTTTAAGGAGGATTTATAAAAAATTATTACAAGAATTTACGAAATTAATGAATATAAATGAACATGCTCAGAAACTATTCATGCGAATTTGTTATATTGCTTCCCAAAGCAGTAGTTCTGAAAAGGAATCAGTTTTACAGATTTCTCTCACAGATGCTGGATCAAAGAACCTCAGGCTTTTACACAATTTTGGTGACTTTGGTAACATAATCAAACATTCCAAAATTTACAGGAATCTTGATGATAGATTCAATACGCTACAAATTATATTGATTTTTTTTGGAACATTCTTTATCATCTCGCGGAATCTATAGAAAAAAGATAGGGTATATAGAGATGGGATATAAAGAGGTAGGATAATAATATACAACATATTATTTGTATAATGAGTATTAATACTGAGTCAAGCGTAAAATCAGCAGTAAAAGTGTAATCAAGTCAGCTCAATTAAATAATTAGGGAAGAGTAGTAAGGGTACAATAATCACGTAGAAATCTCTTTGAGAGAACTGTGCGATTACGATAATTTACAATTTTCATCAGGCAGGATCCTAGAGAAAGTCGCCTTCTATGTCGTATTTACCTGGTATAATCAACGTAAGAACGTTATAGAATATAGTAAGTACCAACCTCCAAGCCGTAAACATTTAATACTAATATTTACACTGAAGTGACAAAAGTCATGGGATAGCAATATGCTAATATACAGATGGCAGTAGTATCGCAGCGAAAAAGTATAAATGCGCAGTTCGTTTTCCACAGCTTTCATTTGTGTTCAAGTTATTCATGTGAACAGGTTTTTCGTGATTTATGGCGGCACGACGAGAATTAACAGACTTTGAACGTGCAATGTTAGTTGGAGCTAGACGCATGGGTCATTCCATTGTGGATATCATTAGTGAATTCAACATTCCGAGATTCACAGTATCAAGAGTGTGCCGAGAGTATGAAATTTCATTCATCACATCCCATCATGGACAGGGCAGTGGGCGACCACCTGCACTTAACGACCGAGACCGCCGACGTCTGTGTAGAATGGTCAATGTTAATAGACACGCAACACTTCGTCAAAAAACTGCAGGAATCAATGTGGGACGTACGAGGGACGTTTCCGATAGGACTGTGCGGCGAAATTTGTCTTCCTTGGGCTATGAAAGCAGAAGACCGACTCGAGTGCCTTTACTGACAGCACGACATCGCCTGCAGCGACTCTCCTGGGCTCGTGAGCATATCGACTGGTCCCTAGACCAGTGGAAAACCGTGGCGTGGTCAGATGAGTCACGATTTCAGTTGTTATGAGCTGATGGTAGAGTTCAAGTGTGGCGCAGACCCCACGAAGCCATGGACCCAAACTGTCAGCAAGGCACTGTTCAAGCTGGTGGTGGCTGCATAATGGTGTGGGCTGTTTTTACATGGCATGGACTCGGTCCTCTGGTGCAACTGAACCGATCATTGACTGAAAATGGTTATGTTCAGCTGCTTGCAGATCACTTAGAGCCATTCATGGACTTCACGTACCTACACAATGATGGGATTTTTATGGATGACAATGCGCCATGTCACCGGGCCAGAACTGTTCGCGATTGGTTTAAAGAACATTTCGGACAATTCCAGCGCATTATCTGGCCACCTAGATCACCCGATATGAATCCCATCCAGCATTTATGGGACGTCATCGAAAGGTCCGTTCGTGCTCAAACTCCTGCACCATCCACACTTTCACAATTATGAACGTCTATACAGACAGCATGGCTCAATATTCCTGCAGATGACTTCCAACGACTTGTGGACTCCATGACACGTCGAGTTGTTGCACTTCGCCGGGCAAAAGGAGGACCGACACGATATTAACAGTCATCCTATGATTTTTGTCACTTCAGTGTATGTTACCTCAAACAAGAAAAATATAATATGCAACACCAATAATGGGCTTTAACTCATATTCTTTCCATAACGTTCCAATCTGTCAACAGTGTTTATATTCATATAATTTTGTCCTATACGTCTAAGCAGTCCCAACCTTTTTTTATAGGGCTACTTTAAATTTATATAAAATAAAAGGAAAGATTAATCTAAGAAATGCTGTAAAAATGAATGCGACATTTTCGAATTTGTTTAATTAATCCTAATTAAAAAACTCAACGCTCTTCTCGGAGGAGACATTTTACTTTCTTTCTCCTTCTCCCAATTTAAATAAAAGCACGCTTCCTTCCTCAACATATTAGCATTCTGCCATTAAATATGAGAAAATAAAACAGGAAAACAAAATTAATATGAGGAAAAATAAGGAAAAAGTCGCCAGAACATTTTATTATTAAATTCAGAGCTTTTAAATTGTGGTGCTTCGATTAAAGATTATGAGCTATTTAATGTGTCGAATATTTTTCCTTTAGTTAGAATACAGATACGGAAGAAGGGAAGGACTGTTGTTTATATTTACTAGATATACTTCAAAGTGCTTTTAAATTTAAAAAGTAAAGGGGTTGCTCCTGAATTATATTGCAGCTTTTTGTTAGTGAATTATATTGAATTCAAACGGAGAAAACGAAGAACTTATTAGGGCATAACTAGATAATCCAATAATGCATGTAAGCTTTAATTAAATGATATTAGATATAATACTCAAAAACTGAAGTTTATATAAATTATATGAAAGACGTGCAATTGTAGTGTTTAGCATTATAGCAAAGCCATTTCTAAGAATACTTTTTACTATTAGAAATCTTATTCAGTTGTGAAATCATATAAAATATTTATGTTCGTCTATCCTGTTGTATTGCTTCCAAAATGATTCATGATAATAGCATACACCTCATTTGAAAAAAAAAACACCAAAGCATGTATTTGAAAAATATACAATACATATGCGTAACTAAGTTAAGGGACCAAAATATTATCTAATGTTAAGAATAATAAGGTAATAGAATAAAAATAGCTAATTTAATGAATAACGAAGATAACTATAAAAAAACCCTAATAGTAATAACAATTAATCTAACAACATAAAACAGATAATAAATAGGTTAAAACAAGCTATTTAATTTCTATTAAAATTATTATATCCTTAATTTGCAAATTCTGGAATCTTTCTTCTATGATCATACTATCATTCGAATCTTTCAAGAGACTTGATCAATTCATCAAATAAGATCTCCTGATGCGACAGCCTTGAGCACTTGTTTCTCTCCTTCATTGAGAACAAGACTTAGAGCCAAGTGATTTTTATCTATTCCTTTAATTGAAGAGCTCGCTAATATGCTGAAATAATAATTGGAGGTAAATGTGGAGTTTTAAAAGAACCTTAAGACTGGTCATGCATCACAAGCAAAAAGGTTTTTCAATGAGAAGATATGAATCCTGATTCTGTCGAATTTTCACAATGATTATATTGGAAAGATACAACGATTGCAATTATTTTTTTGATAAAAACACACTTTGTTGCTTATTATTATAATTTCTTAATTTTTTCACTATACATCAGAGAGTGAAAGCCCCAAAGCTCTAGTACAAATCAGTGAGTGAATAGAGAATTATTTGAAAAAAAAATGTATGTTCAAATGAAATAACTTTTTTTTCAATGATGATATAATTTGAAATATTTGTAAAATATGATTGTATATAAAAGAAAAAGATTTGCAGATTATATTGGGTGGTTTTCATACTAAAACTTTCATTAGAAAATTTAATCCAAATGTAAAGAAAATGCGATCTTGT
This sequence comes from Argiope trifasciata, assembly GCA_026543055.1. Classification (NCBI taxonomy): domain Eukaryota; kingdom Metazoa; phylum Arthropoda; class Arachnida; order Araneae; family Araneidae; genus Argiope; species Argiope trifasciata. The sequence goes on along the minus strand of JAPMOQ010055430.1, from coordinate 279,099 downwards.
TGTCCACACACCCCACCCTCTTCCCAGTTAAATCCTAAATTTACAACACCCCAGTAAATTAAATTAAATAATAGCCAAATGATTAAAAAAAACATTTGATAGCTTATTATTAGATTGCTTAAAATAACAACGAAACTTACAAAAATACTGCGCATTCCAATTATGTTTTTATAAATAACAATAAGAAATTCATGTAAAATTATTTGGAATTTAAATAAATGTTCCAATTTGATTTTCTTTACGAATTCGTTAATATGAAATAAATATCAAATAATCGGAAGCAATAACAACCACAGTACACAAAACGGCCTGACAAAATTCAGCAGGTGAAGGTAGTCTACGTAGCTTCTCTCAACTATCTCTCCAAACGTCTGGAATTCTCCACTGTTCTTTTTGCTTTAACTGTATCCAACTGCAGACTCACTACTACATGACTGGCACACACGGCTCTTTGCAACTTCTACAATAAATTCCGGGATTCAGAAACAGCTCAGTCAGCAATCGCTTTACTTCCACACAACGCTTGCTCTTTGCTGGACTAATCCATCTATTCACCAGTGACTCAAATGATTCAATACACGACTGACTTCAGCTTGACATTTACGGCCTTCAATAACTCCTGGAATTGGATAGAGAAAGTTCTAGAATAATCAGACATATCTCGGTTTCTTATGGCTCAATTGCAAAAATTCTAGAAGTTTCCAGTATTACTTATTCTGTCGCCGAAGTTTTAAAGTTTTTTTCGCCAACTTTTTAGCCAAATCGTTTGATGGAATTAACCCTGATGATGGAGACATTACAGATTTGATATTTTTAAGCATTTTATAAAGTTTTTGCACTAGTAAAAAATAGTTGTTTAAGGAGATTTTTCTTGATATTCTTATTATCATTTCATGCTTTCATATATAATTTTGAAATTGAATACATACAGAAAGGAAATTTTGTATTTTGATTTTTCATTTATCTTTTAGTTGAAATATTGTTGGCTTGAAGGTTAAATTAAAATCATAAATATAAGTCAATTTTTAATGGTTTCAATATCCTAAAACATCATTTGTCTTTTGTTTAAAAATAAATTTACAAAAAAGAAAACTTTCATTTTTAAGATTTATGTTTTATTATAATATTATTTTTTATTATTATGCTATCATTCGCAATTTACATAAAGTTGTAGAAACAAGGATTATATGAATGGAAAGAAATGTAAATATATCATCAGTTTATTAAGGTAATTTGAAATAAAATCCCCCTATTTAATATATTTTCGAGAAATACAGAAATAAACGTAAGCTCAGAATGTTTTGTTAGTTTTAAGTAATTAAAGTTAAATATCTCTATGAGAAAGTTCATTAGTTTTTTATTTAAGAAAAATTTCCAGATTTCTACATTTTCAGGAAACTTACTAAATTATACTTACTTCTTATAAATACAATACTTTTATTTAAAATAAAATTGATTATTTGACCTCAGCGAATCTATTTATTATGAAAAAATTATAAACTGTTGAAAATCAACTGAAGTTGCGTAAGAATATTTAAGCAAATGCAGAATGTAACTTAGAAAACTTTCGAATGATTGGATAATTCTTTAATATCTGAATTCCAGATATAATTTCATCTGCAGAATGATATTCAATTGATATTCGGATTCCCTGAAGTAGCTGTTCGAATAATTTATCAATTTAATTATTCTGAAGGCACTGCACTGGACCTTGATGGTTCAGATTAATTTTCTCCTTAAATAAATGAGACTATCTTGAACAGAAAAGTATACAACCAAGTTTTATGGCTTCGAAACTGTAATCTGATGGTTGTTTCTGCGTAACTACTGGGGAGTTTGAAGTTTGATTTTAACTGAGTGGATATTGATAATAATTGTTTTATTTTTCAGACTAGGTTATTAAGAATTTCAAATTATTTTATTGAAATAAACTTTATATAAATATACATTTGTGTGTGCGTGTGCATATTTATCCATCTTTGATATCAAGTGTGAAGAATGCCTTCTTTATTTAAATACCTTTTCTTTCCTGGATTTTTAGTATCTTATCTTTATAAGAAATTGTCTTTTTGATATTTTTTTGATAAAATTGTTTTTTTTATATAAATTTTTTGCAATTATAATTTATTTTTCTTTCAATTCATTCAAACTCAATTTCATAGAACATGAAGTTAAACAAATACAATTTCTTTGGTCAAATGATAGTTGGCTGGTGTGGTGAGAACATATTAATAATGTTTCAATAAGAATTAATTTTTGAAAATTGTTAAAATCAAAGAAAGAGTAACAATTAAAACTTATTTATTGTAATAATTGATCTAAAATGAGTTTTGCGTAATTTTATAAAAGATAATGGAAGAAAATCTGAAAAATCTCGATTAATTTTTAATTAATTATAAATTTAATTTTTTAAAGTTGAACAATTATTTAACAAAAAGAAATCATAAGCCATGTGTATTATTAAGAGACCAAAAAAGAACATTAGTTTATTCCTTATAATTCTTTTGCACCAACATACTTACCGAAAAGCTTTATTTTATTGATATATGTATTTTTTAAATATGAGTTGATAAAAAATATTCCGAACTAACTGCAATTCCTAAAATACCTTTTGTATTTAAAAATAAAGCAAAATGTTAATCGTATTTTTTCATCTATAAATTTCTTATCATGTATTCATATGTAGAAAATGACATTGTTTTAAATAAAATGTTTAAAAAAAATTGATCACAGAGATAAAATTGCTTATTTATTACTTTATTCAACCTATACAGTCCTTTAAAAAGTTTAAAAAAATACGTAAACTCTTGATTAAAAAGTTACAGACTAGTCAAATTTCCCCCGTTTTTTTTTTTTTCCTTCTACCTGTTTACATTCGCGTAAATACAAAATAAAAGAAATTAGTTTGCTGTACGTGTTGAATATCCCCTCCATTTTATTTTTGCATAGTTTATATTTCATTCGGAAAATTATGAGTTGCCATAGCGACGGTTTACAAGGGAAAAAGCTTAAATAATTATCGTATATCATCAACATATTTAATTCTTTTCTTTATTTATTAGACGAAGAAACGAAATGAGCTTTTTAAAAAACGGGAGGAACACGAATAAAAATAATTATGCTTTGTTCTTTTAAGCGTGCAAAAGAAGTTACAATTGGGGAGGTTACCTTGAAGAAATTACCTCAAGAATCTCCGAATTATTTTGCAAGTAACATATCACAAAATATAACATTTCATTTTTCTTCCTATCTGATACTAATTAAGACGATCGTAAAGATTAATTTTTTAGATAATTTTATTTACTTGTACACACAATTATATTCTTAGAAAGCTAATTAAACAACTGCAGTATAATTTACTCATTAATTATATAATTTCACTGTAATTAAAAAAAGGTTTTGAAGTTCTACACTGTATTTTTTCTTCTTTTATAATTGCTGGAATTAAAGAATATCCTCAAAAGCTTTTTCTTATTTTGGTATTTTAATTTTTGTCTGTTAGCTATATTTTTATTTTGTTAACTCATGAATAGTTTCGCATTTTTATCGTATGTATGTAAAATCCATACTTTGCTTGAAATTGAAAATGCATGAAATGTACTTTTTAAAAAAAACTAAATGTCTAGAATTTGTAATTAAAGAAAGCTTATTATTCACCCAGTAATATTTTTATCTGTAAATAATTTTTATTTCCTTTTTTCTGAATAAATTTGTTGTCCTCTAAGTAAAACTAGTTGTTTATGGCATAAATTTATTCTTTCAATGTAATTAGATTTTTGTAAATTTGTATCCCAAATTCTAACTCGATCCGTTTCAAAACCATGAATAACGCTTTAGCCGCCTTCTCCTACCAGCGAACATTTCTGTTTTTTCTCTACTCGTAACCACATTAGATTATACAAAAATATAAACTGAAACAAAAAACAAAGTTTTTTAAACATTTAAAAATTTTGGAAAGTAGAAGAACGCTTTAAGCGCACTAAGCACATCCTGCAGAAATTTCAACTGAAAAAATTTTACGCGTAACAAATTTTCACTTAAAAGCTCTACATGCGTTACGGACAACGAAGATTTGTATTTGAATTTTCAGCATTGAAAATGCGCTATAAATAACCAACAATTCCCTTCTCTTTAAAAATACTAATTAGGGTTGTAATCACAGAAATGGATTATCTCATAACTCCCGACATAATGTACAATGTCAGTATATTCATATTCTTATTTATTCTCAGAACTATCCGCATGCTCCAAACGGATTGTCGTTAATTAAAAGGATCTGGTCGTTTAATATTTTTCGGAGGTCATTAAAAGTTTGAAAACAATTATGAGGTTTTAGTAAATTCTTTCAAATTGTGTGCAAAGATTAAAAATATTGTTGATGCTGTTAAAAATGTGCTTCATTTATTAAAAATCTAATCATTTTTTGCTTGATTGTTAAAATCATATTAGTATATATATTTGAATATATTGTCACTGGAGTATATCATTTTGTACACATTCGACTAAAACATAGCAAGAAGGTCATTCTATTTTTATTTTTTTTTTGAGATTTTAAAAGCAAGGTTTTTTTTTTTTTTTTTTATTTATTTTTTGAGGAATTTGATACCTCAAGCAATCCGAAAAAGTGCAAATTGTCTACGTAATTTAGAAATAATAAATTTTTCTAAAGTGTTCAACTATCACTGAAAGAACGCGATGGTCTGACACTTTTGGAAAATTCATGATTGCAATGAAATAATCTGTTGATGTATGTCAGAAAGGTAGTTTTGATCACATTTGAGAACAATTCATTTTCACTTTCCTCACTCTTTATTTCTAATTTGCATTTTAATTTCGATACTTTTTTCTCTTATTGTTGCGTTATCATTTTATTTCCTGAAGATGTAACTTGTTGATGCGGGCTAGAAAGTGTCTTCACTCACTTAATTCTACAATTCTTCCTCGTCTTTCTTATTCTTTTCCAATGCCTAATACTCCTATTATTTTTACCAGTATGAAATCAAATCAGTATAATCATTGGTATCAAAGCAATCGACTCAAAAATGTTATAATTTCGAAAATTGTACATCCAAGTTGGAAAATTTCCCTAGAACTTGAATAGAATCTATCCATACAAAATTAAGTCATCTTAAATGTAGCCGTTATTTTCTTGAAATATGTGTCAACATTTTCAGCCGTAAAGAAAAATATTCCATCTTACTAGCCATTACAAATAACTTTGCCCAAAATAGAAGACATATAGTAACTCTCTTTACGAACAGCATATGAGTCGACCTTGTATACACTAAAAGAATCAGCCATTACAAATAATTTTTTGGATTTAGAGAGAAAATTTTGTATTTACAAAGAAAACGAGAATACGCCAGCATGACGGAAGTTTTTTTTTATTAAAGATGATATTCTCCGAAAAGACAACGACATTGTATGTTTGTTTTGCTGTTTCATTATTAGTTTAACTATTAATTATTCTAAGAATCTATGCTATCGATTAATTTCTAAATTCAGCTTCGTAAAAAAAGAAAAGGATATTTCAGAATACCCATCACGAATAAATTGGGCAAAAACTACTTTACAATATAATGAGATCGAAAGATTTCCAGTTGATTTATTTATTTTGATTTGAAAAAATATTTAATAACACAAGAATATAATAAGTCATCTAATTGACCTCCGTCCAGCCACTAAGGCACACGGATTAACCATGAAAAACTGAATGACCGGACCCCGGCTACAGCAACACTTTTGGAAACTGGTTGAGCCCTAATGGCCATCACTGGTCATGGTACAACCCTCCCTGGGAGTAGATCCCGTCATCGATGGGATGGCCAGTGCCTCCACCAATTATTGAACCTACCGGGTGGAGGAGATCCAACCAACATACCAGAAACATTTCATCTTCATTTTGAGATACCCCGGCAGTCAATAAAACATAATAAAGTAATCGAAACCAACTATCATTTAAGAAATTCATATTTCCTGTTCAGTTTGTAATTTCATAAAAGATGTTTGCAATGAAAAATTAATCAAATTCATGGAGTTGCGAAGCAAACAACTTTAATTATTACCCTTATTTTGTGTTAAATCTAGGGACAGAAGATGTTTCTGGAATTTTCACTTCCAAATTGCTTAAATTCGTGAAATCAATAACAATCACATAGTTTGCTAATAAATTTAGGAGAGTTTTCTGATAAATTATTAACAGACAGAAAGAATAGGTTTCATCAAAAAAATCACTTCAAATCGCATAATTTATGTCTAAGCAAAGTTTAGAGTACGTGTTTAATTATGTAATCTCTGTTACATTTAGATCAATGTGATTCATATATCATTGTTTTATCTTTAGGAAGCAATTTGTTGAAAAATAAACACATTGAGCAAACTTTAACCTCATTCCCTTTTTAAAATGAATTTTCCTCAGAATAACCCGATGCTAGGCTAAAGCTAAAAGTGAATACTTTAAATAATTGCTGATGATGAATTAGTTTCTATTTCGAGCCATTTTAAGCAGAATGTTTATTCTTCCACGAATTTGTACGTAACAAATGACTAATTGCATAATTTATTTAAATTTTCATTGGAAAAAGGAAGAATTTTAAAAGAATTGCCCACTCTTGCATAAATGCGCCGTTGAAAGATTTATTTGTGTAAAATACTTTAAAAATGTCTTTTCGTGCATCATTCTTTCGTGTTCATTAATTATTTAAAAGTAAGTAAATATATCTTCCTCAAACAAATGATGATGATTGCTGAAGTTGATATTGCACGTTGGTCAATATTTTGAGAAAATTCTGTTCTGTTTTTATCTGAGAGATTTTGATTATATTAGTACAAATCAGAAATATATAATAAAAGACAAAGCGGAAATCACATATTTATATTGAGAAATTTTATCTAATAATATAATACACGTCTAAGATAACAAAGAATTTTTTTACTGCAGAAATCCCTTTTTTTTTTGTTAAATTAAAAGATTTTAAACCACAACAAAAAAGCTATTTAAATGACATGTTAAAGTATTTTGTTTTCAAAGATTTGAAGTTAAAATTTTTAAACGTAAAAAAGGAGGGGATTATTTTTCTAAAATAACATTTTTTAATTTATATTATTCGTAATTTTTTATGTATATATTTGTTTAAGAAAATTAAGTATTTTACACAGCTAAAATCAAATTTTCTGAAACAAGCGTCTAATGTTATTTAAGCGTCTAATGTCAAATAACTTTCTACACATAATGCACTTTTTTCACTAAAATCACAATTTTTAACTGTACTAGTAATATTTTTTATAATATTAGGAATTTTTTTGCATTATTTTTGAAGAAGGTATGTTCCTTTATCTATACATAGGATATTGTAAAACCTTCTGATTTTTACGCGCAATAACTTATTAACTAATTGTTATAAAAATCTTAATTTAAAAATTATTTTATTATTTAATATAAAATACAATGGATATGACATTTTAGAATTATCATCATAATAATGAACATTAATATATTTTCAAAAAACATTTAGTAGAAAATAATAAAATGCAATGTTCTTAACGTATTATATCTAAAGATAATTTAGGTTTGCTTTATATATATATAAATTTCTGAAAAATTTATTGCATTCCTGTTTGCGTTGAGATAATACTTTTATACTGTTTTGATGATTGAACACCCACAATGCATCATTTAAAATGGCGATATAATATAGATCACTTGTAAACTATTATAAATTATTTTTACGATTTAAGTAAATATTTAAAAGCCATGAATTTTATTGAATTCTTTAATCAGAAAATAGATATTTTAATGAGAGTAATTCAACTAAGCAAATTATATAAAAGAATAACATTAATATAAAAGAAATGTTTATGTCTTCAATTAAACTCAAAACTTTTAAAAATTTAAAAATATTTTTCTAAAAAAAATATTTATGAAATCCAGAAGGTGTGAGGGATTTAAAATGGTTAAAGGAAGTTTAGAATTAATCACATATGAAGCATACTCTTGTGGACAATCCACTTCGTTCGATCAATACCATGTAGATGATGATGTCTAAACTAACTTAAAGACTGTTAACATTAAACAAAAGGCTAACTTTAAACAAATTAATGATAGTTAACATCAAACAAAAAGTTAACATTAAACAAAAAATGATTGTTAACGTTTAACAAAAGGCTAACTTATGAAAGGAAATTTTATATCGAAAGTGGTATGAATTAAGTGAGAAATTCACTGTTATTACACCTTCTAATACGGTTATGCCTCCGTAAATCTTTGTCTTAAATTCAATAGATAATTTTTATGTTCATAAGGTATGAAACTGTGGAATTTTATTTGTTTCCATGACTATTTCTTCCTTACTAGTTATGATGAGATTTCAAGCTTTAGATTTAAAAAATGACTTACTTTAAATGAGATGTAATAAATATTGATCATTAAATTAATATTTTTTTCTTGACAAATTTCCCCAATAATTTTTTATATCTCAGTATACTGTATGAAAATTAGCAATTTAGAGAATTTAAAAATTTTATCTCCCATGTAGAATTAACGCACATCTCACACAAATGCTGTATAGTAATTTCTATACAAAATATATACAGTTACTCTTGTACAGATTATGAATATTTTTTTATTATTTATACGAGTGTTCTTCTTCTGCAGTTTTTAATTCAGAACTGTTTGGAATTAGCTTGCAAAAAATTTAAAACAATTAAATTTTCCAAATAAGTAAATAAATAATATTTTTTCGGCTTGAGCTAAGGTTGAAAATTGAAGATTTGACAACAGATAAATGATTTATGAAAAACTGCATAAGGTATTTTTATCTAATAATATATATATATTGTAATTTGGACGGACAATTTTTGTAAATAAATACATTATTATAATTATTCCTTTCAATCAATTTTAAAAAAATGTATGCAGTGATTCAGGTTGTTTGAAAACTGTCTTCAATTTACTACAAAAAAAAAGCATTTTAAATGCAATTAATGCAGTTTTATTTCAAATGCGCATGCTTCATTTAATATATATTCTAAAACAGAAAAATTCATGTGATTTAAAAGAAATGACCATTTTGAATAGATATCTATTTGTTAGAATTTTAAAAACTTACACATTTATATTAGACTTTGTTCGTTTTATAGTCAATAAAAAATATATTAAAGAGATATATTATTAATAATCTTACGTTTTTAACTGTGTCGATTATAAATCAATAAGTGTATGTGTACAGCCAATCTGAAGCAAGATTAATATATTTATCTAAAATAAACCATAAAATTTACTAATCAATTAAACAGCCTAAAAATAAAGCTTACAAGAATGTAAAAACTTTTTAGTAAATTCGACAATTTTTCCGCATTCTTGATCTCACTGCATGAACAAAACGAAGAACAAACACCAAACTGCCATTCAAATTCCCTGCAGTAATTGCCAGCTTATTTAATCTATTAATAATTCTAGGGCATAAAATAATACTAAACAAGAGGCCAGCAAAGATAGGAAAGATTAATAGTCTTCTTAACTAAAGGGGATTATCTCCAGCAGAAAAATACTCATGTACGTCTACTGGCTTTTAAATTGTAATCTAATGGTTACTTCAATGGGAGTATTTGTAACAGAATATTATGAATGAATTTCTTTAAATTGTATTTTTTTATTTATGATATTTATGTTCATTCAGAACGAGTAAAATTATTTCTTTTACATCTCAAATAAAATAAATATGTTTTAATTTTGTTTTAATGTTTATGTTCTGAAAAAAAAAACATTATATACAGTGGATGAGAAATGAATGAGCCGTTAATAATTCAAACGAATTATAAAAACATTCTGTATTTTCAACCATGATAGGTTTCGAAACGGTAGTTGTGCATTAACTACACGTTAGTCACGAGGTTTCGGCTTAACCGCATTCAGCTTAATCGTATGTCGCTGACGCATATTTTTGACCAACATTAGCTTACTGATGATCTTCCTTCAGTCATTAAACTCTAGTTGCGATAAATATTACGTAATTGGAGAAGTTTTGATGATTAAGGGTTGACATTCAGCTAATAAATATGTACTTCCGACAGAAATATATGATTACATTGGCATTCCATAATCAGTTATTCCATCTATCAATTATTCTAGTTGTTTTGAAAATTAAAATATCAGTTTAAAAATCTTTCATGTTCACAAACTAATATTTCTTGTTATTTCACAAATTGTAATCAACATTAATTTGGAAATCTTTAAGCATTTTATAAGCAGTTTTCACTTTATCTTCTCAGAAATAATCTTTTGTTCACCATCTATCCGAATAATTCCAATCATTCGAACCTTCATATATTCAGATAGAGTCTAGGATCAACTATTGCAGATAATGGAAATTCCACTTTTTTAAAACGCTGATTTCATCTGAAAAAATAATGTTGAACATTCTTAAAAATACGAATCATTTCATATTAAAGATAATTCAGTTACTGTCAATAAATTATAAGCTTAATAATTGATTTGTTTGCACTTAAACTAATTAGACAGTATCAGTGATGAAAAAATGGTTTTCAACTGGTAGAAGAAGCAAATGAATAGCTAAAACATACTGTCTTAAAAGTATGTAATCTTAATTCTATAACATTTAATTTTTAAAAATCACTATCAGTGTTTGCAAACGAATTAAAATGCCTTTTAAATGAAATAAACTATAATTAAATGCACCCTATTAATTACATGATATGCAAAACAACTGTTATTTATGAGTTTGCATGTATTAGTAACTGTGCAACTGTATTAATGCGTTTGTTACAAAGGAATATTTTAAATGTTTCAAGCATTTATCATCAAATTTGTTATTTATAATGAAACAGGAACGACGTGATTAAGAATCCATTATTTGTTGACATAATTTTGATATATAATTGTTAAATGAAACCCATTTTTCCTTAAAATTGAGGAATGTAACTTATATTTAAAGTTTCGATTTTATCTATTTAAGACTGTGATAAATTTTGTACATCTAAAATGGGCTCTATTTAAGTTTCCTATAAGGAATTGTATTAGATACTGAAAACTGTTTGAGCACTACACATTTCAATTTAAAATATGAGATGCATTCATTCTAATCATTGTCCAATATTTAATTTCTAGATCTTCAAACCTAATTATTTATTTTTAATCGATAACAATTTTTATATATTATAAAGAATTATATTTTATATTCGCCAATGTGTTTCAAAGACACTTGTTTTAAGATTAAACATTTTGTTTCATGAATGTACAATTAAAACAATAAGGTAATCTAATTAATAGTTATTAGTTATTATCTAATTAATAGTTAACCAATGAATAGTTATATTATTTAAATATTCTTAGTATCAATAACAAAACCGAAAAAATCTGTAACAAATACAGATTTTTTTA
>JAPMOQ010055430.1:239617-261435 GCA_026543055.1 Argiope trifasciata | reverse complement strand
CACTTATCAATATACGTTTCTTTAATTCAAATGTCATAATTGCAGTTTACTAAAAGTTGTAAGCAGTTAGATTTCATTTGATGTCCATTTGAGAGAAAATTACAGTTGTTATTGATTTCGTAAAAGAAATGGCGTCTCATCCTGGCTAAAAGTAATTACTATGACATTCTGTTTTATTTAACTTTTTAGCCTTGTTAAAAACTATCGATGACACAAAACCAATTCAGATAAAGAATTATTGATAGCAAAAAGAACTTAAGACATTATTATGTAAAGCTGACAATTAAAGCATTTCTCGGACTTCATCAAAAAATAAAACTTTCCAATGCTTTCATTGACCGCTTAACGAAAATCGAAAAAACGTCATGGCACTTAACGGGGAAATAATAAAAATGAAAATCCGATAAATGCCATTTATTTTCACGATTCCGAAAAAGTCTTAGATGTAAAATCTTTTATCTCTTTAAGATGAAAGAAGCAGTTCAAATCTAATTAATGTGGGTATTTTGCGCTACTTAAGGCTGGAGACTTTATATTGAAAGGGGAATTTTAATTTTATTCCGCTTGAAGCATTGATAGAATTATAAAGAGCTCCTCAGCATTATTATTTTTTATTTCTCTTTATCATTAAGCTTATAGAATTTTGAGTTTTGTTTATCTTAAAAATAAACGTTATTCTATTTATGACTTTAAATTATCTGAGATTGGAATAAAGAACTGAATTAAAAATGAAGTATCATTGATGTTTATTTGTATTATAAGTATTTAAAAGATCAAAGAAAGAAATGGGCATTTAAGTACGAAACAAAATATTAAAGTTGAAATCTCTGGAGCTTTTAAAGGGTTTTTTCTTTATTAAGTTTATAAAATAGAGTTTTACTAAATGAATTAATATATTTAGTTTTTGCTGAAAATAATTAATGGCACAAATAAACTTGATTTTTCTTAAAGTATACAGTCAAAAAATTATTTTAACACTTACTAAAGATGTAATTTCCAGATGAGAAGAATTTTTATATAAATTCGTAATAAATTTGTATAAATTATCAAGTAGCATTTTTTCTTTTGTTTATGAACACTTCAATTTCAAAATATATTCATATATTTTATGCAAAGAATTCTAACTTTTATATTATAGATGTGTCAAATTTCAATGGTATTTTCAAATGAATCCTTTTAACCACCAATCTTATTTTCTTTCCCTTTTCTTTCGAGTAATTCTTATCTTTTCTTGTATAATCCAAAAAGATAATATCTAACAATATATATAGATGAATTTAAAAAATTAAAAGAATAAAATAGTAAGTTCTTATTTAAAATTTTTTGAGACCTAGATAGAATTTCAGTTATTATAATTTAAGAGAATATGTATATATTACTAGAAATATATGCTGAACAAAAAATATGCACTTGGATTATCCGAAGCCATGTTGGGACACATTATTAATTTTGGATTGTTGCGTAAAATTTACTGCATCCATCTCTGCTGAAATATCCACAAAAATCAATGGACCATCAACATTATGGATACTAAAAAAACTAATTTCCATGTCTAATATCCATAGAAGATAACTTATGCGACGGATGTAAAAGTAAAAAGTATCTCATCCTCGTATTCTCCAGACAGAAGTTTTTTTAAAGATATTTTCTCTTTGGATGTTCTAGTTACGCTCATTTTCAGAACTTTAATTATTTGTAAATTTAGAAATGACAGTAAAATAGAGTGTACTGGCTTGTGTATACAAATGGTAGATTGATTCTAGAAGTATCTAAACAAGTATTTTTAGAATATTTTTTAATGAATCTGTTAATGAATTTTTCAGAATCGTAAATGACATAAACTGATTGTTCGTATTCCAATTCTGAAAATTTATTTTTAAATTATAAAACAATTTAGATGATGCATACTTCATAGATTATTTTAGAAGGAAATTATTTATTCATATAGAAGGAAACATCTAATAATATTAATTACTGTTATCTGTTTATTGATCACCTAATGTACCTTCTTAGCGTTAATATAGATTTATTTTATTTAAACATATTTAATTTCAACTATCTACTCTGATGTCACAAATAATATTTAATAAAGAAATTGTCACAAAAAATTCAATACAGTGCGAAGAAACATTGCAATAATTACAGATCATTTTATGACCTATTGGATCACGTGATTTGCAAAGATTCATCTTCACATCTATTTATTTAATAGTTTTTCAAATATTTCAAAAACAATCACATATCGATAGTTAAAGATGAATATATTCAGATAATATTTCATAGTTAAATGATGACAATGATTGATATATTAGAAATCAATAGTAGCGGAGATTTAATAAAAGAAATTGAGAGAATAATTTTATAATTAATTTAATTAAATGCAATCTAAATGCTTTATAACATATGAATGCAATTTAAATTCCTTCCACAGATTTTATTAAATAATGTATAATGAAAACAGTGTTAATCTTCTGAAGATGAAATATGGCATTTTATTGAAAATGTCCCCTTCGCGAAAGGTACCACTTTAGGTTTCCATAGTTAAAAATTAGGAAGTTAAAAGTTTGAATATTGAAGTTTGTTTTAAATTACTTCGTATTTTTATAATTTTATCCTTCATTTTATTCAAATGGCTATAATGTCCTAATAATATGCTCTCGGATTCGAATCCTGACTATATTAAAGATTCTTCCTGTATATTAATGTGATACAAATTAAATCTGGTGTCAGACCCAAACATTTTTCCTTCGATGTGGTTTGGATACGGATTTGCAGATACCAGTGATGTTCTCGCTATTTAATCACTATTCAAAATTAGAATGGAAGTTTAAAATATTTTTGGGTTTAATGCAATATATATAAATTTAATGTATGATTCTATTTGCATCGCTCATGCCTATATGGTTATAGTATGGGCTATATATGGCTAAGTTCAAGCTGAATATTTCTAAAAAATCTTTAAAAAATTTACAATTTTTAATTTTTGGATTAAAAAAATTGAAAAAAACATATACATGTAACTAAAATGTATCAGTTAAGTTATAAAAGGATTTTAATTGAAACAAAGAGTTCTTTTTGGCTAAAAATATATATAAAATAAAAATCTTCAAGTTGCTTAGAGTTTTGCTGATAGCTTAAGAAATATATTATCTAATTTCTGAACTTAAATAATGAGTTATATTTCTATCCATTCTTTAAATGTTAGTTTTCTAGTGAAACATAACGTGAATTATGTTTTAAAGTAACATGAGAAAACTATGGCACAGAATTGCTTATGAATATCACACAAACATCCCAACTTTCATATGTATACATAAAAAGAAAACTAGTAGATTTAATAGCTTTAGTTGTTCAGTGTTCCAGGCAAAACTAATAGCTATTGAGGAGACATTGAAATTTTGCACAACTGAGAGTATTTGAACCGACGTTTCAATTCCGAGATACATTTAACATTTATCAACGGGTGAGAGAGCTCCGCTCGGAGAAAACAGGTATCGAAGCTAACTCGAAGATTTAAATTTTCAATTGTGATTTATCAAAACAATACATGCCATAAGAAAATTTGTGAAACCATTGGTGAAAAGATAACCGGTTAAAGTGCACCATTGTAAACTATTCTAAACAAAGTTAGAGTTTGGAAAGGGAACTATTCTATACAAAGGTAAAGTAAAGGTAAAGATTGAAGTGTGTTGAAGTTCAATATTTTTGATAAATTTATTTAGAAAAACCAAACATATATTTATACATAAGAAACATATTATAAAAATATAACAGCATAAACATAAAACTTTATTAGTTCGCCATATTGGCTATAGATGGCAGCACGTTACCGCTTGAAAATTTAAGTAGCCATTATGGCGAACTAATAAAGTTTGAAAATATCCTATCTGTAACTCCGAACTGCTCGACCGTAGCACATCAAAACCGGCGCCAATCGATTCCTCGTGGCCAAAAACCCCAGACCCCCCCCAAGTTTACCGGAGTTGATTAATTCTGGGGCGATTTTCGACTTGGCAACCATTCCTCGTATTATAGTATTAGATCTAAATGGTGAAGGCATGGGAACCGCACGACTAGGAACAATGTCCAGTTTATGAATTACTTGATTGTCAATGTTAAGATCACCTTTCAATGGGTTCCGTTCGCATGGGAATTGAAAAGGAAATTACTGATGGTCTGGCCTGAGAGAACAACCATAAGGATATTGCTCATGGTGACTACCTTACTTTTTCAGAAATCGCCATACAAATCAGTCAAAATATCTGTTATTCTTGGAGAAGCGCCCCCGTGAAGGAATGGTATGCGGAAAGTCGCCCTGGAGCTGTTTTAATCGGGTTTGGTAACAGGCACGATCAGATAACTCACTCTAGATTTCGAAGTGGACACACTCATGTACCGCGTCTTTCGATGGGCCACCAAATTTATCTCATGCGTCCAAATTGCAATGCGTCTGAAGTTGCTCCTGCACACATTATTTTCTTCCTCGGTTTCCATAAAGGCCAGCTGTTCTCGAGTTCTGAGTAGTGTTTGTTACATTATTCGAAGGCGTTCGCGCTCATGGACTTGTTGTTACTGTCAACCAGGTGGTATAAGCCCCCCCCCATGCATAGTTTTAGTTCGTAGTTTTTCGATTTGTAAAGGAAGTAAAGCCGGCTTCCTGGCAAAGAGGTATAATGTCACCCCGGATTCGTCATGATTCTTTTTCTGTATTCTATCTTTGAGGTGTGGCGGTGTCCTTCCGCCCACTGCAAGCGAACATGTCGATTGATATCGTACTGTTGGACCTAGTTGACGCTACTGAAAAATCAAGATACTCTCACTCGGTTTAAATCGCTAACAAATAAATGTCAGTTTGCTTGTAAAGTGCCATAAGTCACAACACACACATAAGTTGAAATAGATTTAGAACATTATTTATACGCTAAACAAACATAAAGTAGAATATCCTTAAAGAGTAACATTATATTTTAAACTCTTAAATTGGTGTCTGTAATTGCTTTAATTTTATGATAAAAATTTTGAAATAAAAGAAACATCCATTAACATATTAAATAATTCGAAAAGAAAATCAAATTAAGCCACGGAGACTCTGATAAGATTGTCCTTAAGGCAGGGATTGATTATTCTTTAGGCTTTTCCTACAAATATTTCCATTTTGCTTATATCTAATAACTAGGTACAAAGCTTTTAAATTAAATAAACAATTGATGCTTGAATCACAGTTTAAATGAAATTTAATCTTAGATAACTTGTCTGCTGACTTTCTAAGATTTAGAATTAAAATATCTTCGAAAAATTATTAAATAGCTTTGTAAGAGGATTATGATTTTAAAGATGTACATGACCGAGAATTCTTAATTGAAAATGTTCTATCTACTTAAGATTCTAATTAAAAATTTATATCTAAAATAATTTTTACGATATTATATTAATGTTCGATTTAAAAAAATCAGGCATAATCTGCTTGTCGAGAGATATGATGAAATTATCTAATTTCATTTTTACGTTTTTACTTCCATCTCTAGTTTCAATTATTTCTTGAAAAATCCTTAGAAGATTACATAAGTCATTTATGAACCAATAATTCATTTATTAAAATCAACAGCTTTTCAATTTTATGTTATTTTGTATATCGTAATTTAGAACATTATTTTGATATACGATGCTTTCATGTTTTGGATTCCTCTCTAGAAACTATTGTTTTGGCATTTATTTTTTTTAAATGAAATTGGACCCATCAAGAATAATATAAGTGAAACATTTATTTTCCTTTATTTAATTAGATACAAAACTAGAAATTCATCATTGTATTAAATATAGATATATACGCGTTTGTGCGTTCGTACATGCTTACGGACGTGTGTGTATATTTCGTGTAACTCAGAAATGAATCTAATAATTTGGATTATGTATTACATTTACTATATTTCATTTTATACTTATCTATAAAGGTTTATTTGGTTAAAAAAGTGGTCTGTGATTATGCTAAAAAAAGTGATTATGCTGACAATGTCATGCAGCGCCATCTCGGACCCGATTTCACCATCAAAATAAAACTGATTGTACATTCAATAGTAAAAGTAGTTATAAATGCACTGTAAAACAAATACTGTATATTTATATAGCATAATGTTTTCAATAGCATGTTAAACTAAAAACATTCATGACCTTATTTTTTTATTTTTAGATAGATTTCAACTGTAGGCAAGATTGAAAAATATTAATATGTAATCATTATTTATAATTTGTTTTTAATTCTAAATATTTTTTTAAAAAAACATGATATTGCAAAAAAATAAATATATTTGTCATGCAAAATTAGGTCATCCAGACATTCGAAAATAAGTTAATCGTATATTTCATTTTCTTACTAAGCGCAGGACAAAATTTCTGTTATTTCTGCATAATATTTGTTAGGTTACAGAACTTATGTATAGTGCAGCATGACCATGTTTATCTTTGTGACATTAAAATCCAACTTGTTAGATTATAATTGATGTTACTGTAGATACGCATGACATACAGTTTGACTGAGTCATTAAAAACCATTGGATAACAAGATCTCAATCAACTCGAAATCTGGCTCATAGGCATGTTTGAGAATCAACAAAAAAACATATAATAGGAAACTTATTCCAGGATATTCCCATATAATACTTACATCAAATGTTGATATTATACATGTTGTTAATGCCAGCAATGTTAAAAATCATTTTTTTGTTTTTTCAATCTGAAAAAAAGGAAGTATTGATATTGAGTGCCTCGACTAAATAATTTTTAACGTCAGAAAGGAAAATATCTTACTGTGGATGATATGAAGGTATAAATGCACTTAGCACATTCCTCACCCAATAATAGAGTTATGCCTAATAACGTCGGATTATAGAAAGCTTCACTTTGACTAGAGTATAGTGAAAGTCAGTATTTATACTAATATTACAAATGTTAAAGTTTGGATGTTTGGATAGATAGATGGATGTTTGTTACCCAATCACGCTAGAATGGCTGAACGGAATTGGATGAAATTCAGCACACAGATAGATTATAGTCAGGAATACAACATAAGCTACTTTTTTTCGGTTAATTGAGTGGTTAATTTTTCATTAATTAAAAACTAACTTTCACGACGAAGAGCTGAGGTCAATCCCCTCAAATATGAGTAAGGCTGCGGGGTTTTTCTTCCCAACAATAATTCGGTTCGGGTTAGCAGAATTTTTACCGATTATTTTCAATGGTTCTGTTTGTTTTTTTAGTGTTTGAGGAATTTAAATCAAATGTTGTTAATTAAACGATGTTTCTGATTCATTCTGAAGTACTTTTAAATTAAAAGGAAACAGAATAAGGGAAATAAAAAGTTTCTACTATGCACTGCTTTACCCCAACTGGAATAGGAAAGTTAAGCATGTGTGTTATGCCAACTGGCGATGAAAGTTCGAGCGTGATTGTTTCCAAATGTGTTTTCATTTAAATAGAAAGTTTAAAAATTATATGTTGTAGATATATCAATCTCGATCAATAAATAAAATGGATTTGACCTGATTTTAAAGAAATAAGGACTTGATTTTTTTTGTTTTGTTTTGGGTATACAATGTAAATAAATTGGTTTTTAGTTGTGTGTTGTTGTTATTAAATTCTGTTTATGTTATATATTTTTGTATATGTTTATACTTTTAAATGTTATCGTTTTTAGGTTAGGTTTAATTTTTTTTTATTTGTCATTGTTAGATAGTTTTTCGTACATATGCATTGAAATTTCCACACGAACAGAGTCGAGAGTAATAGCTAGTTCTTGTTATATGATTTTAAGTTAACTTTAGAAAATATGTTTTCTGATCATAATCGAATTTACTGATAAAAGTGGAAAAAGTGTTAGCAATTCTGATGTATGAAGAATAAAAAAGAAAAATATTCAACACTGATTGCCATCTTCTGAATGAAGAGATCAGTAATCTGAAAAGAGCTTGCAGTAATTCATACATATTTCAGAATCGGTTTTAATATAACAAGTTCCAATAGACTGAAATAAAAAATTATATTAAGAAGACCTTGGGATAAAACAGTCTAAAATTTCATTACACAATCCTAGATACACTTTTGTAATGGATTTTAACTTTTGTATTTCCAAGTTTAGCTTAGTAACATTAATAACCTGTTTTTAAAGCAACATCAAGGCTGTATTGGGGAGAACCTCTTAATTTTCTCTAAGGTCAGATGAAATGGATGACTCTTGAGCTTGCAACTACTCTTCAAACTTCCATGACACACATGCAGATTTGCGTCTGCTATGTTTTCCACGTAAAATGTTGATTTTTTTTCAACCAACTTCGCTCAAAATCTAAATGAGATCTATAATTTGGCACATACCAAATTACACTAAGAATGCATTTGAGCCACTGCCTCCATAAACAGATACATGTTTTGTAATCGATAAACACATTTTCAGACTTGCAAATTCAAATGATTTGTAGCTATGAAAATAATTTGTACCAATAGAAAGGAGATTATATTTATTGAAGCAGATAGGAACGCCCTTGTCTACGAAATAAGTAAATTACAAAAATAATCCAAAAAGTAAAGGAGATCAGACGAAATTTTCAATTAATAAAATCTATACTCAAATAAAATTACAATGAATAACTTTCTGAAGTCTTATAACAATATGATGAACTTGACATAACTTGAAAAAATATTAAGCTTAAAACTGAAAAATGTATTATCCAGTATTACGAGTTTTCAATATTTTTATTACTTTCTTTTTTACTGAATTTCACTTTGCAGTTACTTAATTCAGAAAATGTGTATGATCTTATAGGAAAATATATTTTTTTTTTCAATTCAGAACGAAATCTTTTTCAAGTCATGGAAAATTCATGATTTTAATAACAAATACCTCAACCAACCTTACAGATAATTCAATGACATTGCTTCCGTTGTTTTAGTTATGACATCGCATACATATTCCTAATTTAACTGTTTCTTGTCTATATCAGTTTGAAATATTTTTGTAGCCTCATTGCAACGTCATTAAGGCAACTTTATCTTGTCTTAATAAATTCAGTATAGTCATTTAATTATAGACTCACATTACTGCCTTGGCTCTAGAAGATCTCACTTTGAATTTAAGGGTCTTTAAAGTATATTATACCTATTGTTTGCTAACGATTGCGAAAACATATGTTCTTTTTCGCATGCTTTAGAATGGGTTTAATTCGATAAAACAGGAGTAAGAGAAAAGACGAAAGAAAGAGATGTTTACTGTTAAAATAAATTCTGAAGATGCTCACATCATTCTACATCTCACCCCTTAGTGAGACATGAATGTCGAAAAGTGGTCGTCTCGGGTTACAGAAATAAATAGCACATATACGTATTTACACCAACTGTATTCAAGTAATGTTAAACTAAAGAGGATTAGTTTAGTTTAGTCACATTAACGTCTCATTTTAAAGCAACAATATGTCTATTTTGGTAGGATCTCGTAATTTTGAACAAAAGTCAGAAGACGGGGATGACAAATGAGCTGGCCTTACCACCAGGCCTCTCTAGCCTGGTAGTAAGGTCAGCTCATTTGAGGATTTAAATTAAAGAGGAAATTAATCAAATCATGGATATTCATCGTAGTAAAAAACTGGAGATATTTCCTTTTTATTTTGATCGACTCATTTATTGGATTTTTCATTTTTTGAAAAATGTTTTTTTAATATACTTCGTAAACCAGAAATAAATACCATAAGTTTTGTTATTTTTAAATATACTATATTGGGAAATTCATTATATAGTCTCTCTGTACAAATATTCATGCACTAACTGAAGAATATCATTTTCTGTCATACCTAAAATGTTATCGTATACAGTATACAATACTTCTGGTTGGTCAAACAAATTCCCACAGGAATCAAATACTTCACACGCCATGGCGATTATACAAAACTATCTTTACAAGTTTCTGGTCCCTTGCGTTTGAAGCCATTTATTTCCAGACGAAAAGAATAGTTAAAGTATGACTTTAAAGGGAATTTAAGACAGGAAAAATCTTTGTCGAGACAAACAATAGTCCCCTTATTTGAGCATTGTTCCTTTTCACCGTAAGAAAATGGAAATTCTGACTCCTTTGTCCTCGCGCCTATATATTTATAATCCCAGCCATTTGGAAAACTCAGAAACATAAATTTCTTTCTTCTGCACCTGCAGAGAGCATCGGAACTTATCGTTCTAAAAGTTGATGTGATAAAATACACAACTATGTACTCGAACAGCTGGAACAGAATACAGAAAAAGAGAAATATTTCATACCTGAGGCCATTCCTCTAAGGTAATTTTTTATTTATTTATTTCGGTGTTTTTTATTGTTATTTGCTATTTATTTATTTACACTTTTCGGTACCTTAAGCGCGAAAAAAGTAGTCGTCCGCCATAAAGAGATAAGTTTTTGAAAGCGTTTTTAAAACTTGTGTAAGAGGTGAAAAAAAAAATTCTGAGATCTAAAATAGAGATAAAAATATCAACTTCCATGAATTCGTTTTATGAGAAGCAGATATTTTATTTGCTTTTGCTCCTTTTATTTATTTTTTTATCCTTCCGAACATATATAGCTAAATATTTTATATGTATTTCTTAAAGCAAAAAGTATCTTTGTCTATTTGCATTTAAAAACAAAAAGAATCGTTTCTGATTTTTTCATATACTGTATTAATGTACATTATTAATAAATATAAGCTACACTTTATATTAAAATTAAGGCAGTGAATGTAAACATATAAATAACTGTTTTTAAACAAAGTTCTTTATGCAAACAGGGTGAATTCGTTAAAGAAAATAATTAAAGATCAATGTTTTTTAATCAAAAAAAGCTAATTTTATTTATTTTTTATTTTTAGGAATTTTTTTTATATAAATATGTGTAGTCAAAGTTATTTAAGTCTCTCATAACGAAATAAGCAACACACCAAAGATGTTCTTTCTGCATTTAATTTTCATGCGGCTTTTTTTTTCTGCTTGAATTTTGTCTACGCTTGATCTGGACACAATTCGTGAAACATGGTAGTATTTTTCTTATTATTGGTTGACAAGTACTTAGAGCTTCGTTCAGAATTTCAGTTAATAACTGCTTGAACTTATTAATTCTTTAACACAGAAAATTAAGTCTACTGTTATAAAGTGCATTTCGATGAATAAGCAGTACACTCGTAATTAGTCATTAATAAATAAATTATTGGTACATGGTTATTATCGTGGATCTCGTCTCCACTTGACACAGCCACTTTTAAATTTTAAAAAATACTTGAGCTTACCCTTAAACATTAGATTTACTTCAATTGCATTTGTAATTTTTATAGCATTTTAATAGGCATTTCTTAACACAAATATATAACACTTAATAATCTGTTAAATTTTCAATTAAACGAAAACGAAATGTATACCTCATGTTTTGATGTAAGTTTATTAGACATTTACCAAAGACAAAAAAAAATAATGATTATAATTTTGATTTCTAATCAAATGAAAAAGGTAATGTATGCTATGGGATTTCATAAACATTTACGAGAAATTTACCTAGCACTTAACATAATGATTAAATCATTAATCAGTTAAATAAAAACGAATTTTATGTTACGGGTTTTGATGCAATTTATTGCACAGTTACCTAACACAAACATATAACACTTAATGATCATTTAGACTTTCAATTAAAAGAAAACCAAAATTTCATGCTGTGGTTTTTGTATAATTGTAAAAAATTACAACAAAAACGTTGTTGAGAATCGTATGCTCATTACTTATTGCCTAAAAATGATGCTTTCACTTATTTACGGGATTTTAACAAATTGTGGATAATTTGCAATCAGTATATTTGTGTAAATTCGCAAAGAAAAAATGATTATTAAACGTTATAACCAAATATATCTTTGCTTCGATACTACACAGCTTTCAAATATTTGCCTTAACTGTTAGAGAAAACAATGACAATAAGTCTAGTGCATGAAATATATATGCAAAAACAGCTATTCAACAAGTTCTGTATAAAAGTAAGCGCAGAAAACTAACGGAGGAAACGATTCTGAAAAATGATAAAATAAAAAAAAAATATTAAGAATAAACTTGTTCTGAGTTTCGTTTCTTAGTTTCTTATTGCATACAGATGATGTTTTTTTTCTTTGGTGAATCCTTTAAAAAAATCTGTATGTATAGTTCATCTTAGACATATTTCTTTGTACATAACCTTACATATATATTTATAACCAAATATATCTAAGCTTCGAAAATATACAACTTTCAAATATTCACTTAAACTATTAGAAAAAATAATGACAGTAAGTACACTGAATGAAATATATAAAACAGAGATTCAACAAGTTGTAGCAGTTGCATTACTCTGTTTTTTTTTTTTTTTTGGATAATCGATTAGGTACTCATGCCACAATGCATTGCGATTGTAATTATAATGAGATAAGGCGCTGTTTTGTTAAGATGTGCACGCATTAATGTCTTCATTTTTCGTGTTAATGCCAAATATGATAATTAAAGAAATGTGCTCGAAAAATGCGTTAACTTTTTTCCATTGCACGGATTCTAATGATCTTCATTCCACCACAAATTTCTGTGTGAAAGTAATTACAACAAAGTAACGATGAAAACGATACTGAAAAATGATTAAAAACAAAACACAATCAAAACATTATTTTGGGATTCATTTGTTTTTCATTTATTGCCTACAGTTGACTTTTTTTTTCTTTATGGAATTTTTTAAAAATATATGAATAATCCATATTGGATATATATAATTGTACATATTCCTAGATATATTTATTGCTAAATATATTTATTTATTTCAATTTCATAAAACTTTCAAATATTCGTCTAAACTGTTGAAGAAAGCAAATGACAATAAATTCGGTGCGTTAAGTGTATACCCATAAATATATTTTAAACAAGTTCTAAACAAGAGTAATTGCAACAAATTAACGAAGAAGACGATTTTGAAAAATTGCTTGACTTCCTTTAACATATTTTAAATCATACAGAGAATTGAAAAAGAATAATCGAAATTTTAAATCGTTTTTCTTTTGTTTTCTTTTTCTTTTTTAAATTTAAGAACATAATGGGCCAAGTCATCCAGAAATTTTCTGTTGCTCTGCGACATGTCATTTTATCTATTTCATATCCTTTGGGGTCTGTTTTCCTGTGGAAAAACAGAAGTAAAAACCCATTTATTCACAAAAAACTAAAGCCGCTTACCAAAACATATCTGAATCCATTTCAATTTTTTTTTCGAATACTTTTACTTCTATCCAGTGGAGGGAAAAAGATGTGGATATATATCCCCCTGGAATTTTTTTAAGTTAATCAATAAATGCATTTGTCCAAAGGCAAGTTGAAACGGTGGATTTTGAAGAAAACGGGGGCCTCCTTTTTAATCACATGGTTGGTTGGGTCTTTGCCCAAGCTTGACATGATGCCAACTTAAAAGAGATTTATAGCAATTCGTTTTACGATAAAAATGCGATTTTCTAAAAAGTAAGAAAATAAAGGAAAAAAAATGAAGAAAAATCACTCCAAAATGGGCTGCCGTGAAATAATAGCAACCACTCTATTTTTTTAATAATATATTTTTTTTCTTCTGAAAGGTTAATTTTTATGATTTATTCTAATTTTTTATCGCTCTAGAAATTTTAATGGAAATGGGCGTCTGTAAATCATTAATAAGAATCCTTAATAGTATTTTTGCTCATCTACGCCTTTTCGCTTTCCCATAATAGGGAACAAAACTTTAAAATGGAAAAAAAAAGAAATTAATGGATGATATTTTGTTCTAAGGTTTCAGGTGCGATAGTAGTGGTGTGCAGCAGGGAAGTAATAATTTACAATGGCTTTAAATAACTTAAGAAGAGATGTACGCTCTTAAGCTTCTAATTAAAAGACCAAAGATAATTTTGATTTTTGTTGAAAGGGTGATTATAATAGGGCCTTGTAGAGAGAAAAGAAAGACAACTCATTAAATGTAATGTGAGGAGAGCAAGTTACTAATGAATACCTCTGCTGAGGTGTTTAAATATGGTTATGATAGGTACTTAGAGAGAAAACTCATATATTTATATTAGGCGTGTAAGTTTCCTAATTACGTTCTTTCACGTTATTTAGACAAAATACTTTCTTTTTTTCATTTATATTACTTATATTACAATTTAAATTCTTACATAGCTGTAACTAATTGTAATTTTGAAATATTAGAACGTTTTTAAATGAAATTATTATTTCATAAAGAGTAGCAACAACTATACATACTAATATTCGTATTGAAAATGACACTATTATTTAAAGCACAGATCAGTAAGAAATTAAAGAACAAATGTGAAAAATGAATTGGCATCAGACACAAATTTGAAAATATAATTGGAAATTAGATGCAATTTCTTGCCATTCAGACGTTTATCTAAACTTTATGATTTCATAACCGGATTCCATTAGATATTTGACATTCATGCGAGACTTAAAAATTGTATCGTCATGCGTTTGCATGTTTCGGGCAATGCAATACATGATGGTTGTCACACATATCCATCAAGTACAACACACATTTGTGAGCTTCCTAACTAAATAAATTTAATGTACTTATAAAAGGGTATTTTAAATCTAGACACCCAAATCTTTTTAAGGCCTATTCAAGCTAATGGTGATTATTAATATTCGAATTACTTAAAATCTATAGTTTTTAAGCGTAGTCAAACGTTGTTATGATACCAATAGAAATTTTGTATTCTCTAGAAAACTGCTTGGTATAGAAAGCCTAGATAAATGTACATCCAATAAATAGTCTCATGAAATGAAAAGATGATTAGACAGACTTTATGTAGTCTTCCTACTCTTTATTTCTTTATGCTTATTAATATTTCATGCCAAAATCTGATGTTTTCAGAAGTGAATCTATACGTAAGAGAGACATTATTCTCAGAAGAAATGCTACGATTTTGCAATCTTAGTCATTAAAAGTTTGGCAATGATGGCAGAATTAATAAACATTATCTGTAAAGATTGGAATTTTGACGCATGTATGTTCTATATCTCTATTCAGAAGTTGAATTTTTGCCAAAACTGTTGTTTTACTTATCTTTTTCACTGCTATTGTTTGTCTGTATTGCAAATAATTGCATTATAATACGATTTTTTTCTTACTTTCCATCCTAAGACAGGAAATAGTCTCTTGCATATTTTTCTACTTAAGGAATAATACTCCTATAAATATCCGTCTAAATAGTTAATAAAATATGTTGTATTCAAGAAGAGCCTTACTTTATTTGGCCTTAATCTGTATTTCAAACTCAGTAAATAAACAGGTTGAGGAAAAAGTCATATGGTCCAGTATTGCTCCACATTGGACCCTTTATTATATTTGTCCCGGAGATAATGATTTCTAATTATATATATAATTTTTGTGTTTAGAAAAAGAAGATGTTTTAGCATTTATATAAAAATTACAAGAAACAATAGGGATTGCTTCTTGTTGGCTCTCAGATCAAGCTCTCATCGAATGAAAAATAATTTACTATGTCACTCCAATTATCCAATGAACCAGCAAGTAAACTGGGGAATCCAACAATTTTTCTGATTTCTACTTCTTTATTCAATCGATTACATTTTAAATAGAGTTATTGCCTCCCATACGTTTGATAATTAAAGGGATGTTTACAACTCTTTGCAGAAAAAATTATATCCACTGAAAACAAAATACATTTGCATGGAATCTGTCTGGCCGTCTGTCAGAGTGAAAGCTAACATGATAACTTCAAAACTTAGAGAACTAATGTGATTGTCATTGGTTACTCAGATTTCAAAATTTTATTTCTGTAAATTGAGCAAAATATGTCTAAAATACAAATTTGATTTTCGATTAATATCAAAAGCATGACAAGAATTTATCGAAAAAAAATCAACAAGGATCCCACAAAAAGTCCTAGTCAATGCAAGACTTTATAAGTTTTGTTTAGTTTAATTTTATAGTTTTATTAACTTCCCGTTTAAAGCAACACGAGGGCTATTTTGAGACGGACCTCCTAATTTTGAACCAAGATCAGATGACGAGGACGTCACCTGAACTGGCACCCCCTCTCCACACCACACCATATCAGCGGGAGGACGTTTGGCCTGACAAATTTAACGTGCAAGAGACCCCCTCACACGACGTTTCTTCGGTGGAATCGAGTCTCGAACCTTAAACTCTCCGATTCCGAAGCCGAGACCTTACCACCAGACCACCGCTGCCCGCAAGACTTTATAAGGATGTTTGGTAAGATCACTTTTGCTTGTTTAAATTGAATATTATTGTTTCTTTTATATTTTAAGAATAAACCCAGCTATATCACGTCTTCATGCATCACACATGGATTAGAACTCTCAGCATTCACACAAATAAATGCTTGGAAATTACGTATTCTTTTCGTCAAATTTAACCAATCCCATTTGCTTAGAACATTTTTCTTTCTTTAACCTTTGCCTCGAGAAATACTTTATTTCTTCTCTTAATAAATATAACATCGAAATGAATACGATTGTAACTTTATAGCATAATAAACATTTTCTTTTAAATAAAAAGATTAATATAAGCTAGCTATTTACTATCATGAAACTCTTGTTCGGTAGTATCACACTTATTAATCGCTTGAAAGATATTTTATTTCATGTAATTTCTTTTAATATTTTTATTTCCTTGCTTGTTTTTTGGAAGATAATAATGGGTATTCATAAACTTAATAAATAAGTAAGTTAATCAAAATTATTTCGTATTATATTATCAAGAGATTGTTATCTTTACGTTACTTTTATCTAATTAATAGTCTCCAATACGCTGTTTAATAAGATTTAGGGAATCTTTCTTTGCAATAAAAATGTTATTTCGTGAATTTTTCTTTTTTCATAGAAATAATTAAATTACTTTTACGCTCGAAAGGGTTATTTTTCTTAGAAATTTCACTTGCATATCTTATTAATTATAATAAAGCAGAAAGAATTATGAAGAGAATAAATGCATTATGTAGGAATTAAGTAATTTATAATATAAAATAGATTTTTTCTTTCGTTTTAGGTGTTGAATCCCCTGATAAAGTCCAGAAAAGCATTTTTAATGAAGTTACAAAATAAATGTGCACACCTTGCATCATATTTTACCGCATGATATATTTCAATTTTCGTCTCTAGTAATATGCATAGACTCCGAATCCAACTATACTTCTCAATTTACCTAATGCCGTGTGTATGTGTATGTGTGTGCCCAATATATGCTGTTGATAAACGATCTAAGAACAAAAAGAATAGTGGCAGTTTGTTCTACACAAAATGGGAGTAGTAAAAAGCAGAAAAGAATTTATTTCAGCCACTCACTTGAGCTGAGCTCAGATGATTGTCTCTCGTCTGGAAACTTCTGTTTTTCTAATACTGTGACAGTGCATGGTGTATTTTAAAAAGGTATTGTATCTTAATTGTGATGTTTGATATATCGCCAAAGTTCCAGCAGTCAGGAATTTCCGTTTTTACTGTTAAAGTCATCACAAGGCCTTCAAGGCCGGGGATTGTTGATCTTACACCTATTCAATATCCTTTAAAACTAACTGTAAAATATATTTTCCTTATCACGGTCTTCCTTGGAGGACAATTCGAAATGAGAATGAGAAGCTTCCGATATGATTGTTGGTTCTTGTCACCCTGGAGAGGGCTCCTGGGAGTCTGGCTCCTCTCATTGATGACTCGACCATCCTTCTAGTGGATTAGAGAGCCAGTGAAATTTCTTATCATAGAAATTAATTCATCATATTGAACACAGCAATTACTAAGGCATTACTTTCCTAAGAAGTTACTAAGACCTTACTACATAAGTTACTAAGATATTTACATATAAATACTACCTTTGTGTTTCATGTCTACCAAAAAACGCTACACTTATAACTTACCATGAATTAATAACTCCAACACTTTTTAGATACTTTATGTCAAATGAATTAAATTCTGTAAAGTACAAGAAATGGATTCAGTTTTGATTAATGCATCTGCTGATTGACAGTCATATATAATAATCTCATTTGCCAAAATTGTGTTGATTTGGTTGATAAATTGTTACACCTAAGGAAAAAGATGGAAGTATTAACTTCTAGTCTGAAAATTTATAACTTGATGAAGTTTTAAGTGTGATCATTTAGCCTTCTGGCTTGAATGTACCAGCCATTGCAATCTATGTGTAAAAGTTTTTACTCCTTACTTTGCAAGAACTTAATTACTTTCAATTTTATTAATTAATTAAAAGGCAGCAGTGTTTAAAAAATGTAAGAGTTTTTAGAATTTTATTTTTTGCTTATTTCCAAATTTAAATCTTAATTATAATTATCATAAAATTATAAAACTTTTCAGTTTAATTGATTTTAATTTATTTCGTACTAGCCGCCTTTGGCGACCAGCTGGTTCGCCATGAGTAATGCGTTCTAAAATTTTCAATTAAATCGCATATTCATTAGCCGAAATTTCAGAAATAGTTAAAGTTAAAAGATTCAGTTATTAGTAGTTAAAGAGTCGGTAACTTTATTCGGAAAAACGTTTTGAGTTTAATGCTCTAAAAATTTATCGATTATGCTTCCAAAATATTAAAAATGTTTTTTTCAGTGATAATGCCAAAATGTTAAATATGTTTTTTAAAGAAATCAAAAAATTGAAAAAAATATCGAATTAATGTAACATATTGCAAACGATTATAGAAATATGCCATCACGTCGGGATTTCAATGCATATCCTGTCTAAATTCAACCAGGTTTACTGTAAATAATGATAATTTATGGAATTAATGATATAGATATTGCAAACGATCATAGAATCCATTGCCTTTCATTTATTTTTTTAGAAGATATCACTTTTTATAATTATGTTATTTTATCCAGTCACGTACTGAAAGTTGTATTTCTTTAGATTTGATTTGCGATGGTAGTTGTTTTTTTATTTGCACTTCCAGCATTGTTTTATTTTATTTTATCCAGTCACGTGCTAAAAAAAACATGATTAAAATATTTCTTTAAATATTCGTTAAAAATAGAAGCTAGAGTTATACATTAAAACACTGATTCCATTAGAAAGCTCATTTTTTTAATCTTTAAACTAATGTTAAAATCATGCTTGTCCGATTATATTTTCGGAAGTTATAGCGGAAAAACGTCAAAATTTCGCTTAAATTTTAATTAATTCAAATTCTAATTAAAAATTCGAAAAAAGGGCTCCGAGGTGCACATTCCTGACCTCCAAGGTATACATGTATCAAATGTGGTAGCTGTAGATCCAACGGTCTGGCCTGTAGAACGCCAACTTACACACGCACACACATTGAGCTTTATTATAAGTATAGACTATGAAAATAATTGGGAACCCATTTAATATTTTTATAACTATAGCTAATACAAAACTATGCGGTTGAAATACATTGCAAAACGTTGAACTTGATCTTGAAATTCAATGCAATAATAAGACACATTGTTGTAAATTGTCTTTAAAATCATTATATGTATTTTTTAATTAACAAAACATTATATAACAATTAAATTATTCATTTTCAATATTTTTGTTCCATACTGTTTTTGGATATCATTTGAAGAAATTTTAATAATATAAATGTATATTATATAAAATTTCATTCAATTATTAATTATCTAAAAGGTTAATTATCATTTTTTAAGTTGATCTAAAGTGCACATTTTTTACCTCCAAGTTATATTTGAGTCAAATTTATTACATCTGTACAGGTAGCATGGCACAATATGTGCATGACATCCTATCAAGCAATGCACAGAAAATGTATCATTATATAAAAATATTATTATGTTAAAAAATATTTAAACAGTTTTTAATATTATAATGTTTAAAAAATATTATAACGGTGTATAATTAATTATTAATAATTTAATTAATTCCAATGTTTAAAAATAATATAATGTTATAATAATTATTTTTAAATAAGAATAAAGTAGTTTTATATCTATTATCTATCTTTCTTTGAATCAACGAGGATTTCTTGTATATTACGATGTTTTAATTAGAAAGTATTGATGCTGAATGATTTTATAATAGTGATTAAATACGAGCATTTGCATATCAAATAATTTTAACGCTTCTTTCGACTTGAATATGGAAAATCATCACAACCCATTAACGACTTGAGCATAAAAAGCCGTAATTCGAAACTCGATAGAAATGTAATAAATCTTTTTATTACAATTGTTTTAAGAATGTATGGAATGTAAAAATTCACAACTAGTTTCTTTTATAATAATTTCTATTTTGAGAAAATTTGGATTCTGTAGATTTGATTATCAATGAATTAATATCATTGGAATAACCTTATTTTTCTTAATTTTTATTCATTTTATGTTTATATCTTACGATTATATATGCATGTACTATATAGTACATATATATATATATAATCATATGTATAAATATATTTTAATATCACGAAAACTAATGTAATTTTAACTGAGTAGCTTCAGAAGATTCCTTTCGGAAATTATTTAAGTTCAAAATGCTTTACCATACTTTTTACTCTCTGTATAAATATTCAATTTACTGTGCTGCGATCATTTCGGTTTTTAAAAAGATGATAATATATATGTTTTATATATTATATATGTTTTACAAATGGACTCTTTACGTAGTATCATGAAGAATAAAAATTGTTAATGTTCTCCAGACCTTTTTTCTGCTTACATAAATGAAGAATATTTCATATAGATAGTATAATGGAACGGACCATGTGCAAATGAATGTTTTATTTTCATGTCCTTACTAAAATGTATGTAAACGTTGTAACTAGGCATTACCTATTTTATTTCTAAAAGAGCTTAGATACCAGAAGTTTGAAATATTCTACATGATACAATTATTAATATCGATAACTGTAAAATAATTTTGAGATTTTATACATTCATTCTTTTTTTCTTTATGACTATTTCAAAACTCTTTTTAAATGTCTACACAGTTTCTCCATCTGAATAATTTATCAAAATATTGTTTTAAAACAAAAGAAAAAAAAGAAACAAAAAAAGATATTCAATGAGATTATCTCTCCATCTCTCATATCTCCATTTTACTTTTTTCATGAATGAATTCAAAATCTAAAATATTTCTAATTTTATGTTTCTTCAGTTCGAAATTTCAGTATATACCCCAGAAAATTTATCGAATACTCTATTTGAATCCAAGGTCAGTACAATTACTGCATAGAAATTTAGTATTTTCCGATTTTGGTATTTTTCGCTTGCATATCATTGTAACTTTTTCAAAATATTCATTTCAAAGTAATTGCAGAAATTCCTTTAAAATATTGTTTTAACATTTCAGATAAATCAAAACCTATGTAAAATATCCTTTTACTCTTTCTATTTTATGTTTTAAATATATTTATTAGGCTTAAAATGGCGTGTTCCATAATAAAAATTAACTATGTGCATTTGTATATTGGTTCATAATTTATAGATCCATAGAAAACTTGCGTTTTTATAATTTAATTTTATAATATATGGAATGAAATTGTTTTAAAAAATTATATTTTAGCTACCCTCATATATATTTAAAAAAATTTCCGTCATCAAAAAGAAAATTATATATATTTCATTCTTATTCCTCGTCTGCATGATGAAAGCAATCTTGATTATTAATTAATTTTGAAATACCATATTTCCAGTCTTTTTTCCTAAGATATTATTTCGAAATATTTTTTTAAAATAAACATCAAACACATAGTTTAGCCAAATAAAAAGTTTGAACCAAATAACCAATTTAGCTAGATAAAAAGTTTG
>JAPMOQ010055430.1:170485-239607 GCA_026543055.1 Argiope trifasciata | reverse complement strand
TGAACCAAATAACCAATTTAGCTAGATAAAAAGTTTGAACCAAATAAACAATTCGAATTTTTTAAAAAGCGTTTTTGTGCGGTTAGGAAAAAAAATTTTAATTTAATTCATATTGAACGCATTTTCAAATTTTTAAAACCATAGAATATAATTTCCATGAAGTCATCCAGTATGGCATTCCTCTTGAATACAGCATATTAAGCAAGTCCCTATCAGTAAGCGGCATCAGAAACGGATTTAAACAGATATTCTACCTGATACCATAATTAATCCTTCCATCCTAATTATGTCTGTGCATTTCTTTCACATTTTTTCCATCAATGGCATTTCTTACCAACCATTGTATGGATAAGATACGCTGAAGAAATGCGATACATGCGGCCTTCGAGTTCCTTGCGTAATTGAGAAGGGAAATGTTCCTCATCCAACAGCATTTTTCTTATCCTTTTTGCCCTTTTTTTCCACGATCTTTCAAGCTCCATTAGGTTCCTGTGGAGACTCATTGCTTTGACTTACGGGCCGTTTCCTCTCAAAAGCGTTTCGGGAAAGACTTATATGGAGGATCGCAACTTTTACTGGATGCGACGTTTCGGAGGAATGCAATATTAGATGCGATTTTTTTCTGGCAACAATGTTTGCTTCTTGCTCTTTTTTATTCCATTTCGCCCATTTCAATTGGGTTCCGTAGTCGATGTTTGTCGATTCTAAAAGAATATATAATGAATGTCACAAAATGAATTAAATATGAATATTTGTACTTTATTAGTTAAAATGGAGTAATTTTTAATCAAATAGGTTTCCTTTAAATAGTACGTATAAAAAAAGCATGAAGAAAGTTCAATAAAAGGATTTTGAAAGTATATATATAAATTATTTGAAGTAGCGAACTACTTGCAGACATTGATGAGGGTAATCCTCAGTTTTGCACAATTTTGTTAAAAAATGTCAATAAGATTGTTTGTTAAGATTGAAGCTATAGGATTTTAATGGATTTTTCTCTCATTCTCTGATGCACTGAAATGTAAAAATCCTATATTCTTCGTGTTCTAGATGATTGTATAATATTTCAATATTTTCAAGTTATTCTTAAAGCCTTGGTATCGAAACACAAAACTTGCTCAAATTCTGTTTCTAGATTAATATTTAGAAAATACTTAAAATTAAAATATCTAATTAGTATTTTAATTATGATTGTAATTCCAATAAGAAATGAAAATGGTTATTCATATTAAAAAATAAGAGTTCTTTATTAATTTAAATTTATTTATTTAATTTCTTTGCTGCTCTTTATTTTTTTAATCTATTTTTCTGCATATTTTTCTCTTGCGAATGTGCTGTAAATTTTGCATTACTCTTTCTTCATCTATACTGAAAGCTTTGTGTCACTCATGTATCTCTTTTACCAATGTGCTTGAAATGATTTTCTGTTTCTGATCCCTCTTTATTCTCAATGTACTGGGAATTTTGTGTTCCTTATATCTTTCTTCCCAATGTGCTGGAAATTTTATGTCACTAAACTCTCTCCCTTTCAAATGTGCTGGAAATTTTGTGTTACTCATCACTCTTTCTCCAATGTGCAGGAAATATTGGGTTACTGATCTCTCTATTCTCAGTGTGTTGGAAATTTTGTATTACTGATCTCTCTCTCTATCTATCTATCTATCATCTCAACTTGCTAGAAATTTTGTGTTACTGCTCTCTCTTTTCAATGTGCTTGAAAATTTGTTAATGATTTTTCTTATCCTAATGCAAAGGAAATTTTTTTAATGCATTATTTTGGTATTATTGGAATTAGAATGCTTAAAACCTTTGTAATTGAACAAAATTTAATTAAAAAAAGCCATTCAAAGGAATATAAATTTGTACATATAAAGGAACATAAAAACTATAACGTTACATCAAATTTTGGTTGTTTGTCAGAGTTGTCCAATAAACACAAAATTTTGTTTTTAGATAAATAATTCGAAAATAGCTAAAATAAAAAAATATCAAAATTCAAGTAAAGATATGTTTTCTGAAATATTTATTGCTATCAAGTTATTTATTAAATTATTTGCCGTTCTGTATGCTAGTAAAGATGAGTTTGTTACCCTGTCTCCCTCTTTCTAAAGTAGTGTAATTTTTTTTTAATTCTGTGTTTTATTCATAATGGAAACTAAATATTTTTAGAACTCAATACAATTCATGTTTTAAATTAAATTTTTATCAAAGATTTCAATAAGATCAGAATTTGAGAAAAATTTATTAATGAATTCTTTTATGTTTATTTTAATAGTTTACAAAATATTTCTGACCTCAAAGAATCGGAAGTAAAAAAAGTTTAAAAAATACAATTTTTGCCATTATTTAAAAACAGAAAATAAATTCTTATCCCAAACTGCAAAAATGCCTTATAATTTAAGAAATGTCTTAACTTTGAATAAAAATGAAAAATGTATTACAAATGGGATTATGTGCCATTTTATCTACAGCATTTCTAAGAGCACTTGAAACTTCGTTTTTTATATAAATTTTATGAATTTTACTACACTAGTAAAAAAATTCCCTTAATTTTTCTTTAACTTCATTTTTCTAGTCGTATTTTAACTGTGATTTTTTTGGTTGTTTATTCATTTTCCGAAAGAAACAGAAAATATACGTTTAAAAATCTTGCATTGGTTAAAAGTAGTAAATTCACATTTTGTAAATATTATTTCCTCTTTTATATATATTTAAGGTTAAAGCATAAAATGAAAATAACATTAGGTAATAATTGCAGATGATGCTTTGAATAAAAAACTCATTTTTAAAATACTTGTAATAATTAGTATGATATGGTCTGATAGCTATAAAGTGTCTTTTAATGAAAGGATGAGATTAACACTACGATAAGACAAACGGGTTAAAAAGAGAAATGAAAATACTAAGAGGCACGAATTGGGAAACGTTGATATAAATAATGTCACTGCCATGCAATATACTGGGTGGGCCAGAAAAAATTACTTATTTGAAAAAAATTCCAAGTGGTGAGTTAGGTGGGTACAGGGGATATGTGATGCTTCTGGAGGATAAAGTCCCTAGATTTGTTTCTCTTTCTAGTCAGTTTCCAACAAGCTCTGGTCTAGACAACAACGGGCCATCACCGTCGAGGGCTTCTTTTTTAACGGTCGCAACGGGCCTTCCGCGCCTTGCTTTGAAAATATTCCTCACAGACCCTTTCCTGTCTGTAATTCGATTCTGTCGTGGGTTAACTCATTTCGGGAGTGTCGCTTAATCCAGAAATGAACATCAATGGACCATCAGAATTCCGGAAAATGTCGAAAGAGTGAGGCAGTCAATTCTGCGTTCTCTCCCGGTGTTCGGCTTGCAAACACGCAGTTGCTCTGGGAATTTACGACACCACTCTTCGACGAATTCTCTATCAAGATCCATTTCATCCTTATAAATTGGCTGCTTTGCAAGAATTATCAGGAATTTGTTGCATGTGAAATGCTGCTTAACAACCTGCCTGAAGACGCTTTAGTTTTTTTCAGTGACTAGGTTCACTTATGATATCACTGATATCCCTGGTTTATGATGATCCACCACGGACAATAGCTCACCTCAAGAACAACATCCGCGACGCCATTACTAGCATACCGATTGATATGCAGCAAAGAGTGGACACGAACTTCAAAAATCGACTTAATCAGTGTATGCACAATGGGGGTCGCCATTTAACCGATGTCATTTTTAAAACTGTATTTAAAAAATGTGGGATATTATATTCTCAAATAAAAAAAATTTAAACAATAACTGAAGTACTTTTGTTTTTATTGACCTTTCAAATAAGTAAATGACTCTGGCGCACCCTATACATAAATAAATATAATATTCTGTTACTAAATGCTCTAATTTTCTAGATTTGGAGTTACCTCAAAAATAAATTTGTCCATCTAATTTATATGTTTCATATAAAATGAAATGTTTCCTTGAATAAATAATTGATAACTGGAATTCTTTTTCGCACAAGGACAGTACGAATATACAGAGTGTCAATTTCTATCTTTACCAAATACATAATTTTTAAACATACAAAGATAGGTTAAGGAGAAAACCGAGACAATATGACGATGCTAGCAACATAATTTCCAAACATTTTATTTTCTAACAAATTGATTTTTTGTAAATTGTGTCTAATTGACTAAGAAACTTAAATTTAATCAATATTACTTGGCTATTTAAAAAAATATTCAGATAGTGCCATTCTGCTTTGGTATTCGGCCTGATGACAATTCTTTGAATGGGTGAATATGTACTATTTTGCTTAGATGATAGAAGATATTACAAGCAATAAATGCGATTTATTTAATTCTTTTTCTATTTTTTTAATATATAAAGAAAACGGACACTAGATTTAAAACTCCATTTCAAAATAGGTGAATATAATTAAACCACAATTCCCTTCCCCTCCATAATTCCCCTCTAAACTCCATCCTCCCTTTGGCACTATGTGTAGCTTCGAGTTGCATTGTGCATTTTTTCGACATGTTTTAGACATTCGAAATCAATTGAAACATCGTGTTTCAATTCATTTCATAGGTGTCTGCATTTTTTTCAGGAAATAAAATAACTCCCTTTAGATTTGCAGGTTCTTTTCTTGTCGTTTCTATTATTTATCCTTTTGTATTTCATACCTTCTAAAGAATAGGTTATTTAGTATTAATACTGAAATGTCTGTATTCTCATGAAACTTTCTGCATGAAATGAAATAATAGCT
The DNA here is from genome assembly GCA_026543055.1 of Argiope trifasciata. NCBI lineage: Eukaryota > Metazoa > Arthropoda > Arachnida > Araneae > Araneidae > Argiope > Argiope trifasciata. The sequence goes on along the minus strand of JAPMOQ010055430.1, from coordinate 234,869 downwards.
TGTAAATCATATTAATGAATTAATAAAATAAAAAAATAAACGCAGAAAGGCAGGAATTAAAACCCTTCTATGACAAACTCTTAGATTCACTTCTTTTCTTTTCCCGATTGAACTTATTAGGTTGGTATATAATTATCAGGCATTTTAAAAAAATATTATCAAGCGTTCATGAACACTAGTTATTACTAAAAAGGAAACGATAAGAATTCGATAGTAACATTTTAAAGGATTAATCTGGAGCATAGTTGTCCTCTATTTCAATGATTACTTCCCATTTGCAGATACGGACCCCGTACATTTTGTTGAAACCAATCTGAGAATGTCCGGCTTTATTGTTGTTGCTGAGTTTATGGGGAACCCATCCAGCCAATTTCCATACCTTTCCAAGATTTTGTGAAAACGAAAGATACTTGAGTGGTTCACACTGAAATTGTCTGCCTGAATTCGAGGTGTCAAGCTTTCGTCCCTTTCTCTGACTGCTAAAAGTGCCTAGTCGTCAAAACCGTCGTCTTCCTGTCTTACCTTCCAAGATAGTATCGTTAGATTTTAAACTGGAAATCCATTCCCTGCATCGACTTATAATGATTGTGCCTAGGCAGTAAAATTCGTTAAAGTCTCAAAATGACTGAGCTCCATTCCATCCTTTCTCAAAGTACTACAACATAATATTTCAAATATGAGGATGGCCGTCGACACGCATTTCGTAACCTATAAATAAAAGAATATTTTTTCATAAATTTATAAAATATTGTAATTTTTTATCACAATATAGCAAGTCTAAGAAAAGCCTGGTAATTATGCATCGACCCAATATTTAAATATTTTAATTTCATTTGCTGGATTGCAAAAAAGAATTATAAACTGTGATTAATTGTCAAAAGTATGTTACCTAGTAAAGGTAGGCATGCTTAGCAAAGAAAATACAATTATTTCCTTCTGTTAATTAGTAAGACTTTATTTTGAGAATTAGAATATGTTAGACAAAATTTTCTAACATCGTTTTAACAAACAAGGAAAGGGTTTCGCTGGTTCTTCTTTGTGACTCTTTAGCGTAGTAATGTGGTTAGCTTGTATCATTTGTGAAGATGAGGTATTTTGACACGTTGACTGCTAACTGCGAGATAACTCTTAGGTTGCGTTCTTTCTTAGGACCAATCCATCTATGTTATTAGATGACACCTTCTTTACTACAGTTAAAAATAGCATAGAAGGGGGCATCTAATTAGATAGATGGTCCTAATATCAGGTGAAAATAGTGACAGTGAACGTGTCAATAGTATTATCTTAATTAAAGATAACTAATTATTTGTCTTGTCTCGTTCAATACTTACTTCAGCTTCTAGCATTTACAGATATAAAAATGCTTAATAATGTGATGAACATTATTTTTAAGTCTGTTATTAAATTAAATATTTGAAATTTATATTTTTATGCAATTTTCTGATTCTATTAATCGACTACAGTAAATTATTCCTGAAATATTCACATTTCAAAGAAGTCCTAAAAAAATCCACGTCCTTGGAGCAAAAACTAATCAAATAATTAGGCTTTGAATATAAGCATATATTTTTGGTCTTTTCGATTGCTATCTTAAGAAATATCATCAAATTAATCAATTCCATTTAGTGACACATCTCAAACAATTTAATTAAAAGCTTCATAATTTCGTTATTTAGGATTAGACCAAAATTCTTTTTAAAAATTTACACTCCTAAATTTTATAGTAGTATATTTATAAAGTAAAGCAGAACAAAACATAATTTTTAAGTCATTTAGATTATTTTTCCTTTTGAGAGTTTTAAATCTTTCTAACAATTTAAATATTAGAAAGATGGTTAAATAAAATTTGGAATACTGTTTTATAGAATTTGATTAGAAAATAAAATAATTGAGATTCGATATAAATATATTTTTCTAGCATGAAATAAATATTAATTTGAAAACTTTTATAACACTATTGCTAATGAATTTTCAGAATTACCTTCAGTTTTATTGATTACATAATATAAAATCTTTTCTAAAAAATCCTCATATATAACATGAAATCATAGACTTTATTGCAAATCGGCCAAGAAGAAAAATACAATTATGGCCAAGGTAATTTGAAAAAAAATTAGAAAATATTAATTTTCTTTCAAATTAAAATTCGAAAAATAAATTAGTTATTTCAATTAATATTTCTGTCAGTAAAATCCTTATTATCAAAAAAAATTGTATTTTTAGATTTGGCAAATAAAAATTTAATGCGTAAAGGCACTTAATATCATATACATATATATTTTTTATTTTGAGATTAGATGTTGCAATGAAAAAATGGATGAGTTTTTCTCTATGTTTATTAAAATCCACACGGCATGCAACCATAAAATGCAGATAAATTGAACTGAAAAATCAAATTAAGTTAAAGGGAAAAGGCACCTTTCTACCTTATAAACATGAATTTCATTTTTTAAATAGAAATATTCTGAAATTCTCTGTCTTCTCTCAGCTTTGGTGGAAATTTCATTCAATAATCGGATTACATTTTATTGGAGTTTTGAAATGAAGTTAAATCTGATTATTTCATTTCTAGCTTTTTAGAATCTGGAAATAAAATGAAAATTCATTTGATCAAAACATTTTTAGAGTATTTTCCTTCATTTTTTTCTGTTTATTCTGAATAAATGTTATTATTTTTTCATAAAATTAGATTTCGGTTTTAGAACGACACTTCAAATTTCAACACTTATTGCCCATATTTTTCACTTTAAAAGAAAATCTAAGAAAATAGTAACCATAAGTGAATACTATAAGGCTTGGCGTTTTCCAAAATGTAATCTTTTTAAATAATTCATGTTTTTATATATTCGAAGATGTTGTATTGATAAACATTCAATAAAAATATTTCTAAATGAATTAATATTTGATTTTCAAAGACGTCGTAAATATAAAAATGTGATAAAAATATATTTTTATAAAGCAGTATCTCTTTTTAAAAAGTTTGGCTCTAGATTGAAGTAGAGGAGTTTAACAAGCAAGATTTAATGGTGTTAATAAAACATGCAGCATATGATTATTTAAAACCTTGGTTATTAAATTAAACTAATTCAGATGTAACTTGTTTCAAATTTGAGAGAAACATCCCGTAATCAATTATTTGAACAGCTTATTTTAGTAATGGACAAATAGTCTAGATAGTTGCAAGATATCAATAAATATTGCATGAAAAATAGAATGTAAATTCATTTAAAAAAGAAGACAGAATATTATCAGCTGTATATACATCTCTAAGCATTATATTTAGAAAAAAAGATTTCATTTGGAGAAATGAAAAACAAGATCGAATGTCTATAAATTAGGCATGTTTTTAATGGTTAAATTTATTTTGCACCTTATCTATGAATCGATATGCGTCTATTCTCTCCGTACTTTTGTGTATCATTCTGGTCATATCGGAGCACTCTATATGCATCCTATTTTTCTAACACTACAGTTATTTGTATTGATTTAAACACGACTTTATAATTAATTATATCATAAGATTACAAGCTAAATCGATAAATAACACACATATATATAATTTTCTTCAAATTACATGAAAAATTTGTAATTCAGGAAACAAGGCTTAAATCTAACTGGTTATTTTTCTAGGTAAAAAAAAAAACATATGCATTATTTTAATACAAAAATTCTGTATATCTAATTGATTCCTACTAAAATAATTGCTTTGACACGCAAAATCTCTGATTTTATTATTATATTTTCATTCTAATACAATGTAATACACTATAGCATAATATTACATTACACTGCGAATATCGTTCAAAATCATACAATATTGTAAATGATTTATGTGCATTTATTATCGTCGACAGCAATTTAAAAAGATTAGTCCACATTGAATTCGAGAACAGAAAAGTTATAAATCTGCAAACTAATCTTTTGGGGATGCCTTATATTAGCAAAATGTTGATCCAACGTATTAACATCTAGTTAAATCCGCCAATCGAATTTCTACTAGCTTATTAAGAGGGAGGTATTTGATAATATATATTTCAAAGCTGAGACCCTCTAAAACTTCATTGAAGCACTCCCCATGCGACGCTTCATTTACCTGCACTCAGCTTCAGCCAATGATCAGCAAATAGTGTATGAAATGTCCTGTGCACTTGAATTATAAGGTAAATCTACACATAAAGGGTGAATCTACTCTGTCATCAAAGGGAGAACGACATCAATATATGTTCATCAGGAAATACACGATGTGGGACTTTGAACCAAGCTAGTTTTAAATGACGATTTTCATTGATAAATTTCCATACATTTATAAGATTTCTTTATATACATACTGTATATTACAAGGTGAAGAATATCCGAATATAAATACCATTCGGATTCCTAGAAGTGCGTTATTACTATGATGATCCATCTGCATCTTGGATATAATTGAGTATAATGTCCTGAAAAAAGGAATCGGCACATGAGTACCTCCCTCTTCAATACATTAAAGACATACTGACATCAAAACTATCATTTGTTACAGACCATTACATTCTAGTACTATAAAACCATCATAATATCTGATCTATACACTAAAAGCTGTTCAATGTCCCTAAATTTTCATGGCCCCTATTTCAATAAAACTGCTTAAATCTTGCTTATGTCTTCAATATATCAAGAAACTGAAATGAATAAAAGTCATTAGACACCAGAAAGAATTTTGTACATACCTCATTCCTCATACCATGTCACATAATCATCAGTTAGGTGATCATTAGCTTTAAAGTAATGTATGAAATATTGTGCATAAAATAATTTTACAGATTGAAGCTGTGAAGTCAAACTTATAGTACAGTATATTACAAAAATACCTTATTTTAAGAATTTGTTAAAAAATTAAGGACATACTTAAAAATATTAATTTTATCAATGAAAATAAGAATTCAAAAAATATTTACTTATAATTACAAAGTTTATTAATATCAATGTTATTACAATAATTATATTTTAATGAAATAAAAAAATCGAAAATGATGAATATATTAGGAAGGAAACCATTAAAAATAATCATTGATAGAAATGATGTCCATTAAAATTTTAACAAGACTGAAAAGTCGATAAAAATATTTGGTTAATCGGAGATGAGAAACCAACAAACCAAAAATTAAGAAATGAAGGTATAATAGTTTATTAACTACTTCATGTATTCAATTTATTTAATATTCTTTTTAAAGACAAAAAACGTTTCATACAATTCTTTTACGAACTTACATTTTCGTAGCAACATTTATTTACTATTTTTTTTTAGAAAAATAAAATACTTTGACATAAATTATTATTATCTAGATCAATACAAAAATTATTTGTTTGTAATTCCAAAATTTAAATTTTATGCATAAAAAATTGTTTAGATCAAGCATTGATGTTACGATAAATAAACGGAAAAAAATTAAATTCACAACGAATTAATTTTTAAATTTAAAGACAAATTTTGAATTTCATTCCACTACAAAAAAATTTCAAGAAATAAACATTTTTAATTAAGAAACGTTGAATGGGTACTATTTGAAATCTGATGACTGTAATATTTTAAAATTTAGTCGCATGTAGTTTTATTAAAAGATTTTAGATTAACTAGTTTTAAATTAAATCATTTGAAAATATTTGCTCAAAAGTTCATGAAAATCCCAAAGATAGTATAAATTCTTTCATGAAATAATATGAATAGATAATATGTATTTTTTCCTTTTTAGTTACAAAATAAGGAAAAACAGGTTTTTTTTCCTTAAAATTAAATTATTCTTTATTTGATTACTTAAATCCTAAGAGAGAAATCTGCAGAAAACTAGCAGACTAAATTTCAGTGCAGGGCTCCGTTTTAATAAAATGATTAAATATTAGTCTTCATGCAAAATCCATAAAAACCTGTTTTTATAGTCAGCACTTTAATTTTTCCATTAACATCCTTAAAATTATTTGCAACATACATCTATATCACAAAAAATAAAATTCAGAATTCATCTGTTTCAATTTATATGAAATTATTTTTCATTAAACATTAAAATCAATGCTTATTACATTTGAAATTTTAATGAAAAACTTCTGAATATATTTTCATGAATTTTTTTAAGGTTTATTCTATGTTTTATGAAAATAAGAAGAAAAATGTAATATTTTACTTACTTCTTTTAAAATGAAGGCATATAAATTTCTATCAATCATTCTATATTTATTTTCCCATTTTTAATAAGGTTAGAATAACAATTTTTATTTCATAAATCTGTTATATAATTATAGATAAATATATTTTCACATTTTAATATTAAACTAATACCAAGATTATTTTTCTAAACTACAGATATAAATATATTTGGTAAATAAATTATTTATTAAATATATTTATAATTAATATTATTATTTTAAAATAATAATCAAAGAGACTGAATTATTGCAAACTTCCATATGAAAAATATGTAGTTAGTCTTAATCAATTTACTGTAGCGAACTAAAAACGCTAAAAATTAGATGAAAAGAAAATTTCGGTGATGCATATTACAGAACGTATTATTAAGAATCTATAATATTGTTTATTGTCGTATTAATTGCTCAATATAGAGATTATTACTATAGTTCTAACAGGTGCCGAAAGGATGTGAGTTAGTGACCCAACCTTGGCGATCATAAGGAGTCAAAATTAAAAGAAGTGGAATATGCGGGTTTCTTAGCGATATAATTATTAAAAGCCATGCTGCAAGCTTTTTTATATACTTCCAAATCCAAGGTGGAAGACACAAAAGCAGACAAGGACATACGACAGCAGTAGTCAAACGAATTCTTGATTTGGAGTGGTGATCATCAGAGAGTGGTCTCAGAGCCTTACGTTTATGCGGTTTAGTAACTCTGTGCCTTTTATGATAAGTATTTAGTAACCATTTGGTGTTTGTGTGTTCTTGATTTCTACAATGCTTTTGGATGTTATTGATTAGCTTGGATGTTATTGTTATAGAAGTATCACTATTGTCTCAGTATTTGATTACATTTTTCTACTTCTCAACTATGTAATGCATTGCTTTCTTAAAAAATGACGTCAGATTTTTATTGCACAATGGAATGAACTTAAAACTGATTTTACTACAATTAAACAAAATAATTTCATAAATTTGCTTTTATATAATATTAAATGAGATAATTTTTTAAATATATTTTTGTTTATTATTAAATAAGGTAAATTTTAATTTGTTTCACCAGCTTATAAATAAAATAATTCCTAAAAGTGGTCTTTTTTACACCTTTTATAAGGAGCAATTGCAATTTAGTGAAAATGATGTTGTCTATTTTTACATACATTTCTCAAAAACAGAAGAGGAACAGAAAAAACTCAACAGAAATTTTTTAGATAAAATTCCGAAACAACAGAAAAAAATAGTTTTTCCACAAAATATTGCTGTAATCTTGATGGGAAAACAATTTGAAAGCAAGGATTGAAAAGAAATTAAATACAACTAATTTTCTTCTAAAAAAGTTAGTGTATAATTTCCTTATTTTCGAAAATATTGCAGGTTGATTACACGTAAAGATTGCCAAAGAAATTCCCCTTAATAAAAAAAAGTAAAATAATAGTTTTTATAAGATCAAGCATCACAAGAACTTATGGTACTTTGATTCCTGTAATAAAAATTGTCTAATCCAGAAGTTCCCTTCAGTTGAAAAAGGGCATTGCATGAAAAATGCTCACTTGTTTTGTACATTTTGCAGCAACTGATCTTACTAGTAATAACAATCGCCTCTTCTGAATGTACAAAAAAGATGATTAAAAAATGAAAAATTATATGATAAGAAAAAAAAAGCATAGGCATAAGAAAATAAAAAAAATTATGAAACATACATGTTTTAATAACCCAAATCATTAAACAAACGTTTTTAAGGGAAAATGTTGAAATGAAAAAAAAAACATTCATAAACACAAATGATTTCCACACAGATTATTTAAGGTAGAAAATGCCGGGTATATAATAATAGGAAAAATTATCCGTCCAGCAGACTTCACTTTATCAAGTATTATCTATAGTCAGGGGAAAGTAAGAAATATACAAATAACATAAAAAAGACCATATTTTGTTAATTATTTTTATTTTTATTCTCTATTTTTCTACTGTAAATGCTTGTATGTATTTCCTTGTTATCCTCAAACCTCCATTTCTTGAGATTTTTTTTACTTTATTTACAAAAGGTAAATTTTTGAGCATTAATATGACTCTTTAAAAAAAATGTTATTTGAATATCTAGTGAAACCTTTGATAAATTCTTCAAGCGGAAATCATTTATCCTAATTATTTGTACACAATAATCTTCTGGCGGAGCGTCCTGGTATAGGGCTACAACGTCTTCCACGTGATCTGGGAGCTCGGATTTAGAGTCCTAGTTCGGGAATGGCTGTTCTGTTTCTGTCATATCTGTGAGGTGTGTGGATGCTCCCTCCTCTAAAAAGAGGTGTGCAATCAAATGTGACGCATAAGTAGTTAATTCGTACTCTTGACTCTAATTGACGCAACTGAAAAAACAAGAAGCACTCACTCGACTTAAATTGCTGGTAGATAAATGGCGGGCTTGTAAAGTGTCGTAAGCAAAAGCAACATTATCATCTGGCTTTCCTATCTTGAATAATTTGTGTGTATCAACACAATAATTTGTGGCTCAGGCAAAGCAGTATTGCATTATGAAGAAGATATTTGAAGTATAACCCTAAAGTGTACATGTCTCTTGAATTTAAGAAGTAGTATTTAATGTATAGAACAAAGATAATTAATTTATAATAGTATTTAATGGTATCAGCATATAGCATTATCTGCATTAATCGTTGCTTAGATCCAAAATAATTTTTAATTTTTTTTTAAGTTTCAGTCAAGAGAAGTTTAAAATTTCATATTATTTGTTCAAATTGGGATTCTAAGAAAAAAAATAGATTTCTTTCTTACATTAAGTATTCCATTTTGTTTATAACTCATTAATATGAATTTATAATAGTGTTTTGATGATATAATAGTAATAATATGATAATTTGTCTCTGAGAAAAAAACTTACGGATGTTTATAATGGCTCCTGAATGGATGCCTTGTGAATGATCCCCAGCTTTAGAGATATACTTGGAAAAATAATGAATAATCTTGTGACATAGTGATAACGATTAATTTCTGAAAATTCAAAAATTATTACTATATTTCTATTTGTAACTGAGATTCATAGAGTCTTCTATAAAAGTCCATGTCTTATCTGAATACTAATATAAACATGAAATACTAAAGCGAATCCATCAGATAAATTATCTCTTTTTTGTGCTCATTGGGAATAGAGATCTCAGAAGATTCTTGTAATAATGATTTTATTTAAGAACAACGGGTTGTTTGCTTGTGTTTTAATGATTTCTGAAAGTTTTGCCAGTGATTTCTTGAAAACAAAGTGTCTTTATCCCGTATTAATCATGTTGAGCTCCTCCAAGGTCACCTATCAAGCGAATCTTCCTGAACAAATAAAAAATGGGTACAATATATTTTTAATATTAGAAAATAATATCTTATTCAACATTAGTTTAGTAATTCCTCTTATTTATTTTTATACAAGCATCAAAAATGTCAGAACATCCCATTTACTTTTAAAATTTTATATATCACTCATCAATGCTGAGAGCTCAGAATATTTATGTTTGTCTTTTATTTATTGCAATAAAATACATTGCTATTAAAACATCCCATCTATTCTTTGAATGTTGGTATTCATTAATTATTTGCATTATTTCTTTAAAGGATAAAAAATTGCACCCAGTAAGAAATATATATCACAAGCATTAAAGAGAAATGCTTTAGTTTGCCATTTACTTGGAAATGTTGCAATATAATTATAAATAGCTATAGTAATAGTGTTTTATAGCTTCTTATTTATATTAACAATGTGTGTCATCAGATAATGATATTTAATCTATTTTATAAGCGTAGGCATTCAATAACCCTTCACAGAATTTTTAAAAAATTTCATAGAATAAAAAATATATATGAGTATTAATATGAAGTACTTTAAATTGGCATTTACCTAGTAATATTTCATTTCAATATAGTACCGTTTAAAATATCTACTGTAATTATAGTCTTTTTGATTTTTATCTATCTAGATAACATGTATCATCAAACATCGACAATTAATCTATTCTACAAGCTTATGTATTTAATACCCTTCATATTTTCTTTGACTAGCATAAAAAATTATTTTTGTACAAATTATTTATAAATTATAATTATGTATGAATTTGTTATCAGTTTTAAAAAATGCAATCTCCTCTATCTTTAAATTAGAAGAATATTACCAATATAAATAAGAATTTTTCTTTAATATTTCAATTTATTTTTGTTAAGAATAAAAGGAACTATAGAGAATTATTCATTCATGCTGATAAATAAACCACCAACAAAGATAATTAAAATTATTCGACGAAAATATATGTTTCTAATTTTTCGTTTCAAATCGTATTAATATCTACTCGCTCTATCATAAAAAGTATTTTTGACTACATCGAAATGAAAAGGGTTGGGTTATTTCTATCCAATTGACATACTCAACAAATTTCCTCTCCAATTTCTGGAGCATGTTGCATTCTTTAATGAAACATCTCTGAAAAGCGCTTTTCCGACGTTCTATAAGAAATCACTGAAAAAAAAAAACTATCCATTTCTGAATTGTCAGAATCAATCTTCTTCCCATGTCTATACATAATTCTTGCATGGAAATAGAAACACGGCTGAACCTCTACAGTATACATTATTTCTTTTTTTCGTAGAAGAAATAAAACCCGCGGAACGAGTAATATCTACGAAGCATACAGTATCTCAAATAAAAGTTATTTCATGCATATTATCGTATTTTTACGATGATCAAAAGCTCCGCTGTGTGCGCTTCAATTTTGCATCCCGGGATGGTTCTTTTCCAATGATTCCCTTTCTGTCAAAAATAAAAAGTCGTCTTTTTCGTTCTGTGCCATTTATTCCCATTCTTTTGACAGGGAGTTTACCATAACAATATTCCGCTGCAACGAATAAGTTATTATAAGCATTTTTAACAACGGCGACATTTTGAAACTGCATGCTCGTCGCTTAGAGAAAGATTTCCGTTTTTTTATTATGCTTTCTTTCTGGTTCTGAATTCGGATTTGTCTGTTTGTAATTATGTTCCCTTTTCGTAGGATATCAGAAAAGTTGTTTAACATTCTAGGAAAATAGTATATTCAAATGTGGAAAATCTTATTTAAATATTGGTTTAAAAATCAGAAATGTTTTCACTACGTATATCTTTTTAAAACTAAAGAAGAGGTATGAGGAAATAAGATTTATTTTATATAATAATTTATAAGATTTATAAGATTCTAATCTCACAGATGAAAAACGTTGTGTGCTGCGAAAAAAATCACATTGTTATGGATTGCGGATATGTTTGCAAATATATATATATACATGTTTTGAATATGTATATCTTTATATATTAGTTAATAATCTTTGATATCGTATCTATTAGATGTCAGATCTATCCATATAATATATGCATTATTGATAGGTTTTCTACTGGATGGTTTTCTATGGTTTGGCGCAGTATGGCCAAAATATGGCTCTTCGCCAGTAAAATCCAAACAATTCCAAATTCTACTGGACATCACTTTATCCAATTATACGAAATATTGGTTAATATAAATCTTATAAGATATCTGTCTATCCAATTAAATGCAATTTTGATATATATTAATCGTATTGGAAATCTATCACTGTAATTATTGGTATTTGTCTAGAACATGCTATTAATAAAATGTTGCTGTTATATGTAACGTTACCAAATGTAAATCGAAATTCTTAACTATTTTCTCATATTTTCTTTCTACAAATTTAACAACAGAATCATACTTATATGAATTGCCAGTGTGTGTGTGTGTGTGTGTGTGTGTGTGTGTGTGTGTGTGTGTGTGTGTGTGTGTGTGTGTGTGTGTGTACATATTTAACAACAAAATCATACTGGTTGGAATTTCTGAAAAATTTGCCGATATATTTGAATGTATTATTACATACAAAATATGTAAGATTTTAAATACTAGTTGATAATCCTCGAATACTGCATGAAATTCAATTATTATTGGATAACTCTCTATCCAATTATAAGCAATACTGATAGTTTTCGCCACACTGGAAATTAATTTATCCAATTACATGCAATATAGTTAGCTATCGCCCTTTTTTATATCTATATATCCAGTTACAAATAATATTGATAGATAACCTTGTTATTGAATATCTGTCTATCTAATTAATTGCAATTTCAACAGATTGTCATATTGGATATCTAAAAAGCTTCTAACGCCTTTTTCTACATAGGCTATTAATAAAATCTTGTAGTCATATATAACGTTACCAAAGGTGAATCGAAATTTTTTACTATTTGTCAATAAATGAGATTTGTATTTTTTTACAAATTCGGCTACAAGGATGGACTACCTGAAATTTAAATTAATCGTAATTTTTTTAAATTTTTAACGTGAAGTTTTTATTTCTCCTCTTAATATGATACAGTGTTGGAAAGGCAAATGTAGGACCATTTTGCAGATATGAAAATGGTCTTACATTTGTGAGGATGAGTGCCACCCTTGCAATACCTTTGTAAATGAATTAATTTGAATAATGAAGTCACCCAAAAAAATTTTGCTCCCATATGATGAAGGCATTTTATTCTCATTATGGAATAGTTCATAGTCCCATTAATGCCATTATAAAACAATAAAAACAGTTCATCACTTATACTGAAGGACTGCCCATCACTGAATTAGGAGCAACTTACAGCACGCGGTCATTTTATTCTCCAAAGAAGCAAGAACCGAAAGCGGAATGTCTGATTATGACTTCATTAATATAAAGTACGTTTATTGAAGGGTTGCTAATAAAAATAAATATAAGATTATTTTCAACATAGAATATTTTTATTGACTCCATTTCTGTAACAATTGTTTGTAGCCTCATAATGAATAACTTTCGACCTGTCAATGCATATTTATGCTCTCTAAATAGCTTCTTTTGTTAAAAAAATAAAGAAAATAGATAATTTGGATGCTATTTGTTTATTGGATTCATACTTTTTATAAAAAAAGTTGGTAAGTTCAATACTTAAATATTCCTATCCACTGAAACAACTTCCGCAGCAGAAATATTGGCTTAGCATATGCCTTTATATCTCAATCAGAAGACTGTCCTTTTAGAGGTAAACAGTTTCTTTTGATGAAAAATTGATTTAATTTATATTTTTCAGTGATCAATCAGAGTAGCTCATTTTATTACAATGAGAAGTGTTTCCAGTATCTTCAATTTTTTCAACTAAAAAAAGAAAAAGAAGGCTGTCTAGACAGTGGGAATATTTAGATAGTCCTGCACAGTATGTTTATGGGACAATCAAATGAACATCAACAGCCACAAGCCCCTAGAATATTATTAAGTACATTCATATAAGACAATTTTAATTGCATAAACCAAATTTTAAGTGTATTTCTGTATTGAAACCAAACTTTTATTCCAACATTTTCATACAAAGAAATTATTTTAATATTATTTGACGAAATTATTTTAAAATTCTAATACGTACACAATAAAATGGTTCACTAGGAAAAAAATATAATTATGACTTGCCAAGAAAATATTATTATTTATTTAAACCTTTAAATTTAGTCTGTCTATATATTTTTGTTAAGATATTTGCATTGCTTGTTAAAAATAATGATTCATATGCAATTTTTAAAAAATGATACTTATTTGTTGTTGTAACCAATATTTTTTACCCGTTTTCTCATTGCTTTTCTGTATGAAAAAAGAAATAAAACATTGAATCAAGACAAAGTTTAACACAGAACTAAATTGAATTAAAAGAATATTATGTATAGTAATAACATGAATTTCCATATTTAACAGGTTGTTGAAACAAATTATTAAATTTTTATATATAACAAAAAACCTGCTTTTTTAATATTAATGCAGACTTATCCACATATTTTATCATGAAAGGTTACATTTTCGAAATACTTGCTGCTAAGTAGCTTATTAATCCAAATATTTCGTAACACTAAGTTTCCTCACTCTGTGAAAAAGCATAGTAGTCTATACTTATAATAAAGCTCAATGTGTGTGTGTGCATATGTGTGTGTATGTTGGCGCTCTACAGGCCAGACCGTTGGACCTACAGTACCAAATTTGGTACATGTATACCTTGGAGGTCGGGAATGTGCACCTCGGAGCCCCTTTTTTGAATTTTTAATTAGAATTTGAATTAATTAAAATTTAAGCAAAATTTCGACGTTTTTCCGCTATAACTTCCGAAAATATTATTGCAAAAACATGATTTTTGTATCAATTTAAAGATAAAAAAATTAGCTTTCTAACGGTATCAGTTTTTTAAATTTATAACTCAAGCTTCTATTTTTAACGAATTTTTAAAGAAATATTTTAACTATGTTTTTATCACGTGACTGGATAAAATAAAAGAATGCCGGAAGTTCAAATAAAAAAGCAACAACTATCATCGCAAATCAAATCTAAAGAAATACAACTTTCAGCACGTGACTGGATAAAATAACATAAATATAAAATGTGATATCTTCTAAAAAAATAAATGCAAGGCAAAGGATTCTAAGAAATCGTTTGCAATATTTATATCATTAATTCCATAAATTATCTTTATTTACAGTAAACCTGATTGAATTTAGACAGGATATGCATTGAAATCCTGACTTAATGGCATATTTCTATAATCGTTTGCAAAATCTGTATCATTAATTCAATAATTTTTTCGCTTTCTTTAAAAACCATTTTAACATTTTGGCAATATCACCTAAAAAAACATTTTTAATATTTTGGAAGCATAATTGATAAATTGTTAGAGCATTAAACTCAAAAAGTTTTTCCGAATAAAGTTACCGACTCTTTAATTACTAATAACTGAATCTTTTAACTTTAACTATTTCTTAAATTTTGGCTAATGAATATAGGATTTTATTGGAAATTTTAGAACGCATTACTCATGGCGAGCCAGCTGGTCGCCAAAGGCGGCTAGTAGTATATAAAGTTCTGTTTTTACTGCTAAACTAAGACTATAAAAATTCATGTCATTTGAGCTCCAACAGTAAAGAACAGAGCTCTTTTCGCGTAATGGGTTTGTTTCTGTTAATAGTATAGAAAAATGTGTGTGTATTTTGGCATACTGTAAACGAGATGGTTTGCTCATATCTTTCAAAGTATTTCGGAGAGTAGAATTGTGCACTTCTTTCTTTCTTCCCCTTTTTGATAATTTTTTGTTTATGAAAAATTAAGTGAATTTCTTGCGTTTTCTTCTTTTTATAACTGTCAAAAATATTCCAACTCAAAAGTAATTTTCCCTATACATTCTCGCTAAAAATTAACTATTCCATGATGTCAGTTTAATTATAATATGACATTTTTGTCTATTTTTCATAAGTTTTTATTAATGCACATTGAAGCTATTAATCAGCACATAATGAGGAGAACGTTATAATGCTTTTATTACAATGCATTTTATTCGTCTCTAGAAATTTTAAGTTTAAAAATACTTTCCTGGAGAATCCATAGGAGGACACTACATAGAATATTTGATTGGGAAATTTAGTAACCATCACTGCCGGCAATCAATTGATCCCCTAAGGCGACAAGTGAAAAATAAGATAAATAATTTGTTAAAAGAATGTTTTAAGGGAAATTTTATTTCATGAACACAAGAACTATTTTAGTTTCAAATTCTATTAAAAATTTAAAAAAAAAGTTTTAGGAAATGGAGCTAAATTTTGAAATTTGTTTTTGAATTTAAATATAAATGGCAACAATGGTAGTTTCCTCCTGATAAAAACTTAAAGTATGTTATTTATTATTGTAAAATTAAATTTCATGAAAAACTTGCAATTTCATGAAATTAATTTTCCTTATAAATAATATAAAAATATAGTTATATATATTATATTAGTTGCTTCGTATAAACTAAAATATATAACCAAGATTTTTTTAAAAAAATTTTAAAGTTAATTTAAGCAATTGATTTTTAAAACCTGAAAATACACAAGCCATTAAAGTAAGAGTGTCAAAGAATTGGGTTACTAATAAAAAATTAGTTTTATAGTAAACATAAAAGCGTTTATAGCATACTGCAAACAATAAAAAGACTTACTGCAATATAAAAAAAACACTAGAAGGAAAAAAAAAATACTGCAGTTTCTGGAGCCCCCATTTTGTTTCTTTGGCCTTACAGCAACCAAATCTTTAAGCAATCTAATGCTTCAATCTTAAACATACCACTTAAAGCAGCTAAAGTAAGAATAAATTAAGCGTTTTATCTCAAGCATCAAATTACTTTCAACCTAAACTCCGCACTCATAAACGGTCGACTTAATTTCAGGGAAAATAGAAGTCACTCTGAAATAGGAAAATCGAACAGAGGAATGGAAATTAAAGCTGTCTTTACTTGTCATTGACTGCAATGTGACCTTTGGGTATAGTCACCAGTTTTACTGCTATCGTTCTTTTTGGTCACAAGAGTGTGATCGAGGAATTTATTAAGCTTCTATTTATCTTGTGGAAATAAAATAATTAGGGTTCACTTTACGTCGTAACGTTTCTTTTGAGACTAAATTCTTTGGAGGAAACTTTCAGAAGATCGTGAACAAGTCATGTTAAAATATTTTTTTTGAATGATGAGTAATTATTACTAAATTACAATAATTCTTATTTGATCAATTTTTGTATGAAAATGGTTGACGAAAAATTAATATAATTGAAGAAAAAAATTTGAAGTTTTTTTCCGTGCATTATCTTATTAATTTATGCATTATCATTCATTTCAGGCATTATCTTATTTAATTTACATTCATGTAAATCTTGGACAGTAATAAGGTGTACAAGATCTGATATACTTTTCCTGAAGAGGTTAACGCGAAATAAAACTTTTTCTACACTAATTCAGCGGCTAAAATCCACTAAGCAATGTAGAACTTAAGTATAAAATATTCATAAAATTCATTCATATTCTAAAGTATAAAATATTCATAATGTCTTTTTTAAATTTACCTTTATTGTGGCACATTATTGCATTATATTTAGTACGCATTCATTGCATCATTTATCGCGTTTTAGATTTTTACTATGAAATCTATATATAAAAATAATCCATTATTATTTATAATAACAACCTTTAACCAATCAAGAGACACCTCGAAATGAGGATGAGATGCTTCCGGCATGATGGCTGAATCTTGTCATCTTGAAAGATACATAGGGTTGGAGGAGGGTTGGAGGAGCTTACTTCCCCCATTCATGATGGGACTTATTTCCTTTGGGAAGAGTTGTACTGTGGCCGGTAAGGGCCCTTAGAACTCGACCACAATTCTAGACAATAGTGCTGTTGTGATGGTTTGGTCATTTAGTATTTAACATCCATATGTTTTCTGGTGTGTCGGAGAGTCAGTGATAAAACTTAGAATGATCTGTCATAAAGAATAATTGTTATTATGACACTTAGTACCATTATTTAAAATTATTAATAAAGAATTTTATAGACTTTATCCTTCTTGTCTTAAATTTTTTACAACAAAAACATATTAGATAGTATTTAAAAAGATTTTTTGGTGAATGATAACATTCTACAGTTTATTACGTAATTGTCTTTTTAAAACTGATAGTTAATTATCCAATATCACTTACAGAATTGTTCTGATTTTTACTTAATCCTAAGTGTATATGGTAGCTTCAAACTTAATAACAATAACAAAAATACTTTATATGAATAAGTTTTAAAAATGAAAAAAGATTGTATATTATCTCTGATTGCAATTTACATTCCAGCTGTATCTAGGATTTACATTCCAGTCATCATTCTGAAACAATCATAGGACCGAATTACCCTACCTGATCCTGAGTAAAATTATTTCAAATTTTCTAGCAGATAGCATCACCAAAGAAAATTAAGATTTAATTCAAATGAACCATTCAGTTTAGAACTTACATTCGAAATTTTTAAAAATATATTATCAGCAGTAAAACGCAACTATAGAAAATATCGAAACTCTAACGTAACAAGAAATAAGTGAAACATGAATTACAATATGCCAACTTTACAAAAAATAAAGAAAAGCGAAAACTATAAACAAGTGTTTTTAAAAATGACTTCTAGTTGTTTTAACTAAAATATATATATACTGAAGGTGGTGTATCCAAATTTCTGTTCGAAATTTTCTCTTAAGGCATTAAAACATGAATTCCCTTCCTTGAGTACAAAACGTACATGTAAAAAATCGATTTTGCAAAAGAATAATGTTTTCGTTTCTGTTTAATCCTTTAAAAGGGAAAGCAGATGGAAATCCTTAAATCTTATTCAAAGTAAAACTAATGCTCTGAAATTTTATTCGCTGAATCAACTGTTTCAAATCAATTACTGACCATTAAAATTGTTTCTTTCACGGGATAAAACCCAAAATCATTCGGTTTCTGTTTTTCCTAAAGGATGATCTTTCAAAAATATATAATTTATCTTTAATGTGCGTTGTAGGAAGTTTCGGTTTTATTCTCATGAGAATTTGCTTATAGAGTGTTTGTTTATATTGTTAGATTATGGAACCTAAGGAATGAAAGGTTTTTCAATATTTATTTTTAAAGAAAAATAAAATTTAAGATAATCTTTTTTTTAAATAAGATTAGATGAATTTTCTAACAAACTGCTGTCATTTATTTAAAAATGAATTTATCCTGATTGATTTTCATTTTTTTGTTTTAACTATAAACATTGCTCCGAAAGTGAATTAATCCGATTACAAAAACAAATATGAAAAGAGCTTTTTACTGATACAAAAATTCCTGTATCTCTGTGGAATCATTATATTTTATGATTCTTGTAAAAAAATATTTTAATGGTGAATATAATAATTTGGATAGCATAACTACCACCATTTTGAATATTTGGAAAAATCTGTAATATAGCAATAATAAAATTATTTATTATTATTGTTATACCCTTATATATGTACTTGAATTTCTTGACCTCGACAATTCGCCAATCAATAGACCTGGGTTTTTCCCAGAAATATTTATCATTTACTGATTGAAATTAATTTTGGAATTCATTTTTCATAATATCGGAACATAATTATGCTTTCCAAAATTTCATTCAAATTAATGTACAGAAAGTGGCTTTCAAAGTTTATAAATCACAAGTTTTTTTAACTTTTACTTCAACGAAATATACAAAGAGAAATTACTGTAATAATAAAAAAAATCCAATTCGAGATTTTGATGAATCTTCTCTTTGATATCTCCCGTTTCAGACATTTCCGAGTCCAAAAAACGCATCTTTGGAATTATGTCTATTTAGTTATGTTTAAAGATTGTAAATAAAAACGTGCTTTTTGATGAAATTTAGAGTAGGACTTGTCACTAAATTTTTAAAATTCTTTAAAATTTTAAAACATATCCATTAAAAAGAAATTTGTATTTTAGACAATCCGAATACAGAGAAAAACAAGAATTAGTGCATTAAAACAGGCTCATAAAATTTGGTCTAAGCATCTAAAATGTAGATTTTGATCAAATTTTTAGACAAATCAGTCAAAAGTTACACTTCGTTCCTTCATTATATAGGTAAAATTTCATACACAGATGTTATATTTAAAATGTAAATCCGTAACAAAGTTGTAACCAAATTGGCCAAAGGAAATGATAGTCTTTGATCTGAACTTCAGCAAGAAAACATGGTAATTCAAAAATATTCCAGTTCAGGTAATCTGTTACTTTTGTCACAAAGCGTACGCCCTTATTGAATTTTGAATCAAATCTGTCAAAAGACTATATGCCTGTCGATCTGTACTTTCGCATGCATGTAAATACAATTTCTCAAAAATGGAATAACTAAAATAAATGTCATTTGTCATTTAATCTATTTACCACAATTGTATGTATATGTGAATTTTCTAGGAATAATAGCTATAAAGGGAGTATACTTGAAACTTTTAAGATGAACACTCCTCATGTGTTTAATATTCTTTTATCAAAGCTTTGAAAGAAAATGGCTTGAGATTCTTAACGTTAAGATAAATGGAAATTCTCTTACAATTTTATCAAGAAATTTATCTGATATAAGTAAAATAGTAAGCAAATCTCTGTTGCGTGAAATAAAAAATTGAAGATTTTTAGATGATTTATAGCTAAGAATTAATCTTCAATTCCATTGTTGTTAAAGATCTCATTCAAAATGGCATATATTTTCTTGCCTCTAGGAGTTTGAACAGAACGATACAATTTGGATAACATAAAGTGCACGTGAAGACGATATTCCTAAGCGTTTGAAGCACAAATTTGAAAAAGCAAATATAGCTTATTTGAATAACACCAAAGAGGCATTATGTTCAAATAAAAGCACGTTGTGCCAGTGGAAACTTAAAGTGAAATCACAGAACGCCTTCTAAACTATATATAATTGCTGATAACATGGTATATGCATTTTCGTTTTCATGTTATTATATAGGATATTTTCATTGAATCCTTTAAATAATAGAATGAACATATGTTCTTGTATTTTCAACTATTTTTATTTGCATTTGTTATAATAATATAGATAATTTTATAATTGAAAGTGTTAGAACAAAATATAAAATATTGGACATTTATTAAAAGTATGAGTGAATTCAAAGAACTCTGGTAATGAGTTGAACCTCATCTGTGCTCTAATCTGGAGATTAGTTTTTTATCATTTTTAAAAAAAAGACCTCGTTGTTAGAGAAGAAATCAATTTTTATGAATTATAATTAGTTACTATAAGGATTAAGAAACTCCCATTCATATTATATCTCCATACACCAGCTATAAGTCAAAGATTCGTTATTATAATAGATTGCGAAATCTTCTGTATTTTTTCTTACTACATAAATTATTTCTTTTTCCTCTTTTATTTTTTATATATTTCTATAATCCTAACAATTTCCTTTTTTTAGAAGAGCCTTAGAATGGTAATATTGTGTAAACAAGCTATTACCATCTAGTAATCTACACATGTAGCATCATTCTTTAATATGAAGATGCAAAGTATAATGCCTTAGTTTTATAATGTCTGAATATTCATGACAACTGGTTTTAAATAAAATCCAAAACATATGTCTCTGTCAATAATAATCAGTTTGTTCCATCATTTATTAAAGTGTATTTTTGGAATAAAAAAATATAATACCAGAACTACTCGTGGAATGAAATCAAAAAATAATATTCAAATAATATTTTTACGGATTTCATTCCACAAAACAATTAAAGGTATATGTAGAACTTTTCTTGTCTTTCAAATAATCTTTTTACATAATTAAGTTTCTGTGTCTGAATGTTTAAATTAAATATTCTTATTTCATCTCTTATAATTTATTCATAAGCAATTTCTTTCATAATGTAAATTATATAAATATTTCTTTAGAAATGACAAATAATCTGAAAAAATATTTTTTGCCAAATTCAACAAATCAGACTTTTTTTAATCTTATCTCTCTGAATAGAATTTGGTTCCCAGCGGAAGCTGCGAAAATCTTCTTTGGTTAAATAAGGAATTGGTTGGAATTTAGTTCTTAAAGCTTAAAAAGGAATCTGCTTCCATTTATCATCTGCGATGTAAATGAGGAATGTAACAAATATGTCTTTAACTGGGTGGCGTAATTATTAGGGCATTAACCGCCCTAGGTTTTCAGAGGGGAAGATCATTATGTAGGAATGTTGAAATTTATTTTGACCCGCCAGTTTTTTCTCTTATTTCATGGAACTATTTTTCAGAATTCTTCAGAAAGAATTTCCGAAGCAAAAGAAATGCAAAGAAAATTTTCAATTATGCTTTACTTTTGAGCAAACATTTACCAAAGCTTCAAGACATCTTGTCTCACTGAATTCTTTGGAAGTTCATCGATTTTTTTCATTTTTTGTTGCTTTCCCCCCATCCCCTGCACCCTTCCAATCGTCTTTTCCGCATCGAAAACTGAATAGTAGTTTTCTCTCAAAAAAGAACAAGAAAAGGCTCCAGACGAATCTAAATTTTGTCTCCCCCCTCCTTTTTCAATTTAAAAATCGTAATTTGGAAGTTAAACGACGATTTCTTTTTATGAATTGCCTTGGTGGAATTATTCTTTTGGGTGTGCGCGCAATTCGGAACTTTTCCTTTGGATTCATCCGTTAATTTTCCAGATTGTAATAGCATTTCCACCATCTAGAAAATAGGGTGGGAGGCGAAGTGAAAGGGAAAAGGACAGATTAGTTGGATTTTTATTCTTTTTACAAATGACTGAACTTTTCCATGATTGCTCTTTTCTCGTTGAATGGTATTTTGTTTCATTGAGAAATATTTCAGTTGTGTTTCAAATTTGTAAAATATTTTAATGAGCATTATAAATATAGCTTGCAGTATTCTTTCAGAAAGCTTGGATGACAAAGTACTTCTTTTATGTTAAGTCACGCAGAAATATTCCACGAAAATGCAAAGAAATGGCTGTGGATAATTGGCTCTGTTAATTGCGAAAAATACAAAAAAGAGGTTAAATTGTATTTAAGTGATTCAGAAAAAGAATTCAAGGACTCATCGAAATTTTTAGAAATGATAAGGTATTTTTAAAAAACTGTCTTTGTTAATGCGTTTCTACATGTTGAAACATATTTATCGCCAATCGATACATTTTTTATGGAATATGAAGGTGTTTAAATTGGCAGTTCAGTTCATTTTTCACTTGATATCATCGCAAATAAAGCAATGAACAACAATATTAATATTGAGTTAAATTTATTACCTCATTTTTATAAATTTTGAACCATTTGAAAACAAAACATCCAATAGAATTTATTATGTTTGGGCGTTATAAGAATGAATTATGGAAAATGTTCTTTTGATATTACTTGTAACATATTTAAATTTTCTTCAAAAATCGTAGAGAATGATTCTATAAAAATTAAATAAATTGCTTTGCTGTAAAATATTTATTTTATCAATTTGTTTTTAATAAGTATGTTGTTAATCATTCTCATTAGAAAGTTGTCAAAAAGAATACCTAATTAATTACATTTTCATTAAATCTTTATTTCATAATTTCTCATTAATTCTGTCTTTAATAAACAATACATCAATATTGTACAGAATTTGTTGTCTTTTTTCATAAATGTTGTACTATGAATTATTTAAAGAAAAACTTCTTTTAGCTTGTTTTGATACTTTAAGCAATAAGTTATGGATGAAAAAACTTCATGCACATTTTTAAACTTAATTTTATAATCAAAAAGAATGATTAAAAGTTTAAAAAATTATTTTGCAGGAAATCAATTATTTTGTCCATTTAATTGCAATAAATGCATTGCTAATTATATGTATTTCAGAGTGTGCAGATAAATATTCATTTTTAATTATACTAATTGTGCTGTGGATTTTAATTTAGTAATTCTTATTAAACGCTTCTTATATATGAATTCTTTTATTGAATGTCAATTTTCTTATGTGATCATTTATTTCATAGAATTTTTGAGGGATTAAAGAAATTACGTATGGAATAAAAAATGAATTGAGTACTGAGTTAACAAATATACATTTTAAAATTGTATGTTAGATATTTTTCTCCTTCTGAATTTTATTCTTTATAACTATGCATCCCCCCTCCTCTTACAGAGGGGTGAATGTGACCCCTGAAAAAAGGGGATATGCAAGCTAACATAACGCATGAAGTAGCTAAGTCGTACTCTTGACCCTACCTGAGGCTGCGGGGAAAAAAATGAGATGCTCACTCGACTAAAATCGCTAAAAGATAACTATCAGTGGGCTTGTAAAATGCATAAGTCACAACTATATGAACTATACATCACAAATCAGATATAAAATGTAACACGCAATTTTAAATTCCAAAAATTTGTTTCCGATTTTTAAAATATTATAAAAACATCAGTTTTTCCAGATAAATATGATACTGAACTAAAGAATTTTTAGTTTGATTTGTTTACAATTATCCAGAATAAAAAATTTGCAAACTATAAACTTATACAGTAAACATACTAAAATTACTTACGGTAGATTTATTTTAAAGTTTTTCATGATGTTCTGTTTAAAACTTTAGGCAGCATACAAAAAGAAAAGAATATAAATGACAATGGGTATATTTTTGGCTATGTGTAATTAGATATCACGGGTGAAAACTTTCACTAGCTCAGTAGATGAAGGCATACAAAACTAGTAAGAAATTAAGTAGATAGAATAGGAATAGGTATAGATAGGTAGTATAAAGTAAGAATAGGAATAGGTATAGATAAGAAGTATAAAGTAAGAATAGGAATAGGTATAGAAGGGTAGTACAAAGTAAGAATAGGAATAGGTATAGATAGGTAGTATAAAGTAAGAATAGGAATAGGTATAGATAAGAAGTATAAAGTAAGAATAGGAATAGGTATAGATAGGTAGTATAAAGCAAGAATAGGAATAGGTATAGATAGGTAGTATAAAAATAGGAATAGGTATAGATAGGTAGTATAAAGCAAGAATAGGAATAGGTATAGATAGGTAGTATAAAGTAAGAATAGGAATAGGTATAGATAGGTAGTATAAAGTAAGAATAAGAATAAGTATAGATAGGTAGTATAAAGTAAGAATAGGAATAGGTATGAATAGGTAGTATAAAGTAAGAATAGGAATAGGTATAGATAGGTAGTATAAAGCAAGAATAGGAATAGGTATAGATAGGTAGTATAAAGTAAGAATAGGAATAGGTATAGATAGGTAGTATAAAGTAAGAATAAGAATAAGTATAGATAGGTAGTATAAAGTAAGAATAGGAATAGGTATGAATAGGTAGTATAAAGTAAGAATAGGAATAGGTATAGATAGGTAGTATAAAGCAAGAATGTAGCAGGAAAATTATTTGTGATATTCATTACATGTAACTATTGGCAAAGGGAATAAATAGCATGAATAAGATTATGTATATGTAGATAGTATAGTTTAAAAAGTAGGTATTGTTATGTAATATTGGTTGAATCAGACAGTAAGAATAAAATTAGATATACCTGAAAAGTATAAACTCACAATAGGAATAGATAGTAGGAACAGGAATATTTGTTAAGTAGATAGAAAAAAAGTAATAAAAACGAGATTAGGTATTGATAAGTAGTATAGATCTGAAGGGGTAGTAAGAATAGAAGCTGTTATACATAGGTAGTATAGCTATGAATAGACAATAGGAAAAGGAGTATGTAAAAATAAATAGTAAAGGCAAGAGGTGACCAATGTTGGGATGGAAGAGTGATAGACAATTTATATATTTCTGTAATTTCTTCATAGAATTCAGGAATACTTTACGAAAATCTACTTCCACAATCCTAGAATTACTTGAAATATTACTGAAAGTGCATGGAACATGATTAAAAAGACTTGTAAAAGGATTTTACAAGCGATATAATTTGTTTTTATGAGTATGAAGGCATGTTGTTCGAATAAGCACACGCTTGGGAAACAGCAGTTTTAATTAAAAAATAGTAGAAAACATTATAATAACATACCAAAAAAATAATATGCTAATGTTTTGATTAATAAACATTTTTTTGAAAAAAATGTGTTTTTATACCTATACCTTTGATTTTTTTTTTGTCTTTTAAATAGGTGATTAGAATACTAGAAATGTTACTGATGTTCAACTTTAAATCAGACAGAATATCTATACTGACAAATTTCTCATCTCTAGTAATTAAGGTGGTTTTTTTTTTTTTTTTTTTTTTTTTTTTTTGCTGATTACTTTTTGGTTTGAAAAGAGAATAAAGTGGATTCGAGAAAAAGGGAAGTAATCAAAAATGTATTAATGCTTCTTCAATTGAAGTTTAAATTAATGATGCGAATAATTGTTTAAAAAACCACATATTAACTGAAAACCGGTTACAAATATATCAAAAATTCATTTTCCAAATTTTATCATGATTTCTATTCCATTTTTTTAAAAAATATGCGCTTAGAAAATTATGTTTCACATTTGTGACACAAATTGCTATTAAAAATTAGTTTTTATTACAATAGATTTAGAATTTTTAATTCTTTAAAAATCTCTATGATTCAAATATTAAAATGTAACAATCAACGTTTTCTAATGAATCGAATATATTTAAAATGTGAGAACTTTCTCTTTTTGCCTAAAGTATTAAGCTCAAAAATTACTTTACTAGAACTCTGAAATTTTTTCCAAGTAAATATACGTTTACAAGTTTCTTCTAAGAAATGTAAAATAAAACTTTACTAGTTGGGAAATCTTCGATGTCATCAGTTTCAAAGACAAGCTTCATTGGGTCTAAAAGTTTATCTCATAAAAAGAAAACTCATAAAAGCAGGTGAACTTTCTCCCGGGAAGGAAAAATGAAACTAAAAGTTTGATAACATTTTTGAAATAATTTCCTTTTTTTTTCGAAAAGTTCAATTTCTACTTATTCAAATATCTTTTCAGCACAGAGACGAAATAATTTGCTTTCAAAATTAAAGTGAAACATTTTACAAGGAAGAAAGAAATTGGAAGAAAACCAAAAGATGTTACACGAAACTAACTGACGAGAATAAAGAACGAATTGAAAATATTCTTGATAAATTTTACAACGAGAAATTAATGACTTTCAAACAAACTTTTTAAGTATTTCAAATTGAATATGCTATACATTTTTGTGGTTTTATTTTGCTAGGATTTTCTTATTTTATCAATGTTTGTTACGTTTGTAAAAAATATTCTCGTCTCATACAGAAATAAATAATATAAGAAATCATACTTAGATAAAGAAATGATATCAGGGAATCATTTGTAACATTTTATTGCAAGTTCTTTACTTCCATAAGGGCTTTAATTTTCGTTGAATAATTTTACTATGAAAGATATTTTAAAATCACAAAAAGAAATCCTTGGAATAATTTCTCCTTGCATTTTCAGATTTCATTTTATGTTTGACCAACGGGTGACAGAGCTCCGCTCGGAGAAAACAGGTATCGAAGCTAACTCGAAGATTTAAATTTTCAATTGTGATTTATCAAAACAATACATTCCATAAGAAAATTTGTGAAACCATTGGTGAAAAGGTAACCGGTTAAAGTGCACCATTGTAAACTATTCTAAACAAAGTTAGAGTTTGGAAAAGGAACTATTCTATACAAAGGTAAAGTAAAGGTAAAGATTGAAGTGTGTTGAAGTTCAAAATTTTTGACGAATTTATTTAGAAAAACCAAACATGTATACATACATAAGAAAAATATTATAAACCTATAACAGCATAAACATAAAACTTTATTAGTTCGCCATATTGGCTATAGATGGCAGCACGTTACCACTTGAAAATTTAAGTAGCCATTATGGCGAACTAATAAAGTTTGAAAATATCCTATCTGTAATTCCGAACTGCTCGACCGTAGCGTTTCAAAACCGGCGCCAATCGATTCCTCGTGGCCAAAAACCCCAGACCCCCAAGTTTACCGGAGTTTATTAATTCTGGGGCGATTTTCGACTTGGCAACCATTCCTCGTATTATAGTATTAGATTATTATTAATATAGATAATATATATAACAAATAGATTATAATGAAACGAAAGAATTATGAAGAATTTTATTCTGTATTCAGTATAATAAAGTAAGATTACATTTATGCATTTTTGTTATATTTGTTAGACAATGAAATAAATAAAATGACAACGTTTTCAAAGTTCAAAAAAGATTACATTTATACATTTTTGTTATATTTGTTAGACAATGATGTAAATAAAAAGGCAACGTTTTCTTAAAGTGTTTTCCCATTTCTTTGCAATAATATTTTATAGTATTGAAAATATATTTTGAAATTACTTAAAGCATTTAAGGAACATATATTGTGTTTATATAGTATATTACTAACATGATAAAAAATGCAAGTTATCACTACATAATAAAAAGTAATTCTGCAATCCATAAAAAAAATATTTTAACTAGTTTAATACATTTTTAAACCATCTCCTGATCAACGTCTTTCAATTTAAAACATAGTTAATTTGTAAAAATTTAATTTTTTTTTATCACGAGTAAAACAAAGTAAAGCAATTTGAATTATTCTTCAGCCATTTTTAATTTTTTTTTTTTTTTTGAAATTTGAAAATATGTCAAAGGCTGAATTGCAATAACTTCTTTTAAAAGCACAATATTTTTAATAGATTTTGAAGTAGTATATATAGTAGTAGTAGTAGGGTGTGTTTATTAAAATCCATAGAATCGATTAAATAATTAATCGATGAAAATTTACACCATCGATTTGACTGATTTTCATTAAAACCCATTACGCTCCCGACTATTTTTATCTGTGCTGTGGCAATCTGAAGAATTCATCACACCAAACCTGCAAGAACTAGATTTAAAATGAATTTTCATTTCCTTTTAAAGTTCTAGCAACATGTGTTTCTAAACAGCTAATGTTTAGAAGAGTCAACATCTTTTTAATATTATTTTGGCATTTTCAATACAACAATCTTAACCTTTTGCGATTTCATCTTAACTTTTTGCCTCAATTTGATTTATTACTTCTCTGGCAAAAGGTAAGCACTAATTGCAAATTTAAGCGGGAAAAAAAAGAAACTTATCTTATTAATACCAAAATTTTTTAAAACTTTTAGTGGTATTAAATTATCTATAATCCCATTTCTTTGCCGATTCCTATCGTGTAAATAAATAAATTATCAAGATAATTGAAGCAATCGCTCCTGACGTCGTGGCATCATCCTTCAATGTGCTTTTGATATGCGTTATCTGTAATATATGGTCAAAAAATCTCGTAATTCGATTGGCATTTTAATTCCCCTGCTAATTTTGTCTGCAATCTAACTTCTTTAATGACACTATTAAATATGTTGAGAAAAATTAATATGGTATTCAAACCAAACAATCAGTGTAGATCAAATGAACCTTAAATCAAGGTTATTTTCAAGCCATTTAAGCATTTTGAAGCAAAAAACAGGGCAGGGTGCCATATTGTGTTAAATATTAGGTAATATAATAAAGTTATGTTTTGTCAAGTGATTATAGCATCAATATTTTTTGCCCAATTTTAATAATTATCTGATAAATAGAAGTGCAAAAAAGAAAATAATAATATTCAGACATCCTTGTAAAAGGGTTAAAACATTTACATGATGTATACAACAAGCAATTTGATATATACAACAAATAACGTTATAAAGACAAGAAACAAAGGGATATATGTAACAATCAAGTGATAAACTCAGCAAACAACGTGTATATAACAATCACTGTGATATATACAGTAAATAACATGATGTATATAACAAAGAATGTGATGTATATGTACAGCAAAAAATGCAATGTATACAAACTTAATGTGATATACATATATACAACAAAAAAAGTGATGTATACAAATGTTAATGTGATATACATATGTATATACAAAGTATATAATTGTATATATTTTGATCAAAGTCTATGAGCTGAGAAACAAATAGAGGATAATGCATATTCACCATGGCAACTAAAAATTTGTTAGTGAATTATTAAGGAACTATTTTTTAAAAAAAATTGTGTGTATGTGCCATGCAAACATCTTTTATTAACATAGAAAATTCAATTAGATTTAAAGAGTCATTTTAAAGAATTATAACGAGTGTTCTTATGATATTAGTTAATTCCTTCTTTATGTGTGTAATAGGTATCAAAACTAGTCTGACCCTTATAAATTAATTATGGAACTTTGAGCATTATTTTGTTTTAAATGTAAGCCTTACCTGAAGAAACATTTTTTGAGAGAAACAAGAAAATAACTTTTATATCCTCTTGATCATGCATACTGAAAAATCATGCATAATTAATTTTAGGAAATTATAATTTTAAACATCTAAACCTCTTTTAAAAAATCTGTTTAAATTTGCTGTACATTTCCTATAGAAAAACTGTTTACTTTAACAAAATCGCTAATAATAATTAGCTCCCTTAACAAATTTTGTATATAACTAAGAACCCTTCATTAAGTTAGCTACTCAGATACTACAGCAAAAAGTCACTTCAGGGAGAAAGCACTTAAGTACACAGTGTACCATATTTTATAATTAACTTTTCTGAATTTTGTTTTTGAAAATTATGATGAATAAAATGTTCACAATTAAGTTTACAATACATAAATTTCTCATGCGGTGTTTTGCTAGATAAAGTATAGAATTTAATTTGAGAAACTTCAAACGTAATGTTTAAGGAGACAACAAAGTTTTGAATAGTGGTTAGAAGACGAGAAAAATATAAGTGCCACTATCTTAAATTTTATAGATTATATGTAAGCAGGATGTCTCATGACGAGGAATTATAATATGTAAAATTTCCGCAAACACTTCGGAATTAAAATTGCAAGCCAATGGCATCAACCGTCAAAGAAATTGAATGCGATAATTTTCAGCTTTTAAGCTTTTATAGGTTGTTGTCAATAACAAACCTATAAAAATTATTTTGGTATTAAACTATTTTTATTACAATTTTCCCGCAGTGCAGAAAATATGTAGATATTTAAAAAAATATCCCTCTATCCAAGCTTTCAATAGCATATTGCAGTAAAACTTTCCAATATTGTTTTGCATCCTGAAAAAGATCCTTCTATTTTTTAAAATCGTTTCATATAATCTTTTACTGTCACCTTTGTTAAGTATATTTTTAAAATCTGCAGAAGCAGGTTATTATCACAAGCAGACCATTAAACGAGAAAACATGAGAAAGTAACTAAGTAGAAACCTGGATTTAAAAAAAAATTAGGGCAGTGGCTAGACGTAAAAAAGAAAAGTCCATATGCCTTTTGAATAGATGCTGCGAATTGCATAAACAAGTTACAAAGGATTTTTAAAATAATAAATGCGTAGACTTGCCGAAATCGATGGTTTAAATGAATATAATTTTTTAGGTATTTGAGATAAAGATAAATAATTAAACAAACAGAAGTAATTGTGATAAAAATTTTCAAAACATTTACTTTAGTTTTTATTTTGTAAATATATAAAACTGAGATTCAACAAGTTGTAGCAGTTGCATTACTCTATCTTCTCTTTTGGATAATAGATATCGATGTCTGATTAGGCACACATTCTGAAGGGCATTGCCTTTATAATTAATGAGATGTGATGCTGTTCGAAGAAGTGCGCGTTAATGTCTTGCATTTTCTTGTCATCGTGTTTTGTGTGTTTTGCTAAAATGTGGTCATTAAAGAAATGTTCCCGAAAACATGGATCTTGTTGCTACACAATAATAACTTCCAGTATTCAGTTTTAAATACCAAGCGGATAACGTACATTATCCTGTACGTTATCCGCTTACGATTTAAAACTGAATACTGGAGTACTTTTTAAGACATCAATGATGCGAAGATAGCAGACACTGATTGGATGTCTGTGGCACAATTATGAGCCGTTCTTGGGATGGTGAAAATGATTCTATGTGTCAGGACGACATGTTTGTCTTTCGTTTCCTAATTTGATGCTGATGGTAAAATTTTCTTACGATCAGCAGGAAGACTTCACTTTCTTCTCATCATTTGCTTCAGAATTTTTTACGTTGGCTGGAAACAAGAGGATGCATGTTTTGGGGGAACATTTCTTTAATGATTACACTTCACACAAAACATGTAAGACAAAACATTAACTCAAGCACATCTTTACAGAGCATCATTTCTTTTTATTCTTTACAATCGTACCTAATCAGGAATTCTATCTATCTGTAATCCAAAAGAATAGATATAATAACGGAACTGTTGAAATTTCAGATTCAATGTCAATATTTTGTTTCACTTGAAAACAGAAGAGCTGTATTATTTGGTATGCTCAGCAAAACTCCACTATTCTTATCTAAAGAAAATATGACAGGATTTCTATTGAGTATTTTTTTCCTGTTTAAAGAATTTAATACTACTGTTACTCGAATTCCATGGTGATGTAAGAGGAAAATTCACTCTGCTGTCTTTTTACGAGTAACAATTCACGGGCTAATGAGCATCTGATTAAACAATGATTCATAAAAATTGCAACAGACAATGATTCATAAAAATTGTAATAATTGTAAATTTATTCAATTTGGTGATTAATGGATACTCTCAGCCATATCTATAAATTTTAGTCTAATTTGCTATAATAATTTGCAGACATTTGCTTTTTAAGAAAAAATTTATAAACATTCAAATCTGAATTTATTCTTTACTAGCCCTTACCTTTTTTCATCCATATTTTTTATATAAGGATTCTCTTTGAAATTTCTAATACTCAATTCTCTTTAATGAATATTCAATTGCATTCTAAGCGAATAGCTGTATGTGAACAATTTCTGTTGTTTTTTAGAAAGAAATTTTATCCAAGAGATTTGCACAATATACCGATTAATGAAACATCCCTAGTGCAATGTCCATTCAAAAATCACTCGCAAAGAAGTTTATATTTATTTTAGTCAACAAATACTCAAAGAATTAATTAAATTTGTTTTCTCTTAGACGTCTTTTAGAAAATCCCTTTGAATACATTTGACATCTCTTTTTCTTGAACTGCTCTCTCTTTATGACTTCAAAAGAATAAATTTTAATTAAGGTGAAATGTTGCAACTTCATTAATCAAGAGTGAAAAATAATGTAAAGAAATTTTTGTTAAATTAAATTATTTATTTTTAGAATAAATCTTCGAGATAATATATTACCTGAGTTTGTTAAGGCATGAAGCGGGCTTGTAGGCATAGGAATGAAATGATAGTAGTAACGTTTAATTCCCTAAGCGAACAGAAATTTTCTTTTGGCGTCTTTAAAACAAATTGAGGTAACGGAGAAAGTAAAACTTTTAGTACCCATTTGATTAAACACTTTCTTAAATATATGCAGAGTGTACAAATACTTTCAGTTAGAATTAATTAACAAAAAAGATTTGTGAAATAAAAGATTTTCATGAATAAATAAAATATTTATAGCGCCCCTCTTACATTGTAATATTTACTGAGATTAAATGAAAAAATGAATAAAGAAAATTAAGCTTTTATTATTCATATTTTATTTACATATATAAATAATCCTTCAAACAATTGAAATAAAGAAATAGGAAAATAAACTGCAGTCGAAAATAAAGTCAATCATCAAGAAAAAATATAATTACAAAAGCATATAAGAATATAACACCAAAAAAATGGTAAATTATAAAATATACATTGGTAAATGCATTATATTTCCTAAATTTTTGCTTGTCTTGCTAAATATGAATACACGTATTACTTTATATCGTTATTTAATGCTTGAAAAAGCATTATTGACTGAATGCTTGTCAAAGAAAATTATTAACTGAATATAGAATTGAAATTAGAACACTGATTATGAAAAACTATAAGTCCAAACAAAACACGAGAGCCAAAAAATTAAATTAAACACAGTAATGTGTTAGACTGAAGTGTATTTTTCATTATTCATTAAAACTCTTGGTAACAAATTCATTAAAACTCTTTTCATCTCAAACAATTTTATCGAAAGCTGCCAAATTTGGTATAAATTCACTTCTTAATAATAGTAGGTGCATACTAGGGAAATATACTTACCAAAATATTAGATATTATTTTAAATATAAATTAATGGAAATCTTAAATATTTCACCAAAAAAAAACTGAAACATATTTTTTTGCTCAAAAAATAATTTTCATATCCCTTATAAATAAAAAAATAAGTTTTTTAACAAAAACAATTTTATTTCCTCTCAATATTTTTGTAAAATTTAAAAAATGTTTTGGAGAAATAATCTTAAGTTTTTTAATAACTAGATTTATAATAATTATTTAACACATAAGCCTCACTGCTTCAATGATATTAATTATTTAACGTATAGGAATCACTTCTTAAATGATAATAATTATTTAACGTATAGGCCTCACTGCTTAAATGATAATAATAAATTAATAGTAAATAGTAGTAGTAATACTGCTTAATAATAAATTTATAAAAAAACTCTACAACGTGACCTGTTTTATTGTTATACTGAATATTAAATTTATTACACTGAATTTATCATGTAATCACTTGGTAATATGCGCTCATTATTTTTATACAAATGCTTATTTATTGTTTACATTAAAAATTGATAAATTATTTAAAAACTTTAGCATTGTTTTTTTATAACTTAGGAGCACATTGGTATTCCAGGAGATAATACTGCATTAAAATATTTAAAAAATGATCTTTTCGTTGTTGTCATTTTTATTGCGTATAATTTTTTCTCTAATTTTAATAAATATTTTAAAATCAGAGTATTACACTTACGAACCCACATTTTTTTAATCACTTTCAGGCCATTAAAAATATTTTAAAAACTTTTTATGGGACAATTAATTTCTAGAATATAATAAGAATTTTTTAATATAATAAAAATAAACGAAAACAATCTAACACTTTATCATGCTATAATATTTTGGACTGTAGTATAGAATTTCCTTCAAATTGCTTTATAATTTGTTACATATGAAGAGGATCATATATTTGTTAATTGTTATTATTTATGTTTTTAATTATATGTGGATAATTTTGATAATTACTGTGCTATTAGTATTTTAATGGGACAAGTCACTCTGATAATAACATTTGCTTGTAGTTAGAAATTATATGCAATTTTTCTATTGCCCACACTAATTATTGTCGGAATGTTTGACCACAGATAAGAGTAAATTCAATTATGGATAATGGATATTCATGTGACGAAAAAATCTGTTCCCATGCAGATTTCTTTCTGGAGATCTTTCTTTTCTAAAATTACCAGTTACTTTAAAATTTCAAATTATTTAATAGCTGGAAAACTGAGATTAATATCTTTGAAAGAAGGTATAAAAATATTTCTTTTTCAAACTTTGAAGTCAGATTTAATCGTTTCTTTTTTTTTTTTTTTTTTCAGAATCTCAAGAATTTGCGGTATAACAGTTGCTAAAAAATTCAACTATGGAAAATGGATATTCATGTCATGATAAAAAAAATGGTTCCAATGTAAATTTCTTTCCGGTGATCTTTCATCTTTAAAATCGCCAGTTATTTTAAAATTTCACATTATTTGATAGCTAGAAAACTGAGATTAATTACTTTGAAAAGAGTTATAAAAGTGAAACATTTTTCAAACTTTGAAGTTACTGTTAATTGGCACTTTTTTTTCAGTATCTTTAGAATTTGAAGTATAACATTTGCTGAAAAATTCGAGAATTAATTTTTTTCAAGCTCCAAGAGATTAAAAGAATGATAAAATTAGAGTGAAAATGAATTTATTTGAAATGTTATGTACAATTATAACAACTTCTTTTCGGCAAAATTCAAGTGAAGATTCAGGCAATTGCATTTCAATAAATCATTTATCTTGTACTAATTACGAAAAAAGGTTATCAGTCGTGATTTTTGATCGGCCCAGTTTCTTGGCAGATCCTAATTATTTGATATCATAGAAAATTCTACAATTCAGAGAAGCGATTAAAATCACTTAAATCAGTGCAGTATTCTTCACGAAGAACTCAAAATTCTCACCTCTAAAGTAAAGATAGTAGTCAAACACAACAAATCGTGTCGATACTGCTACTTTGAGCGAGGTGATCGACTGTTAGCAAGAAGTATATCAATATTGTAAAATTGAGGGAGAATGTTTAGATATTTCTTGACCATATTTTTTATTTAAAAGAAAAATTAAAAACTTTCTCAACTAACAAGAAGCCTCAAAGGAAAGTTAAGTCCATCTTACATTACTGGAGGTAGCGTTCTTCAAATAAAGTGATCGAAACTGTCTCATCGGTACATTAAATAAATGCATCTTCACAATAGTTATGCTGAAAAGTAACTATGTACATGCATTTTAAAGAAAAATTCATTTTGTTCTCATTCATATTTTATTTTATGGACCATTAGAACTTGAGGCATAACGACTATATAAATAAATCATTTGTTGGATCGCTGCCTGCATCATTTACTGAATGCAGAGAAATGGACATATTGTTTCATTATTAGAGTTGAAAATTAAAGAAATATTTTACCATAGTCCACAAGATGAGACTTTCATTTTGTTTATATGACAAACATTCAGTTTATTTATATTTGTGTGGGAATAAATATTTCATAATCTAGGCAAAAAGAAATTAGTACATAATCTTAGCAATAAATTGTAAAAATGAATTGAATTTTTGATTCGATCCTTAAATGTAATATTATTTTAAAATCTATACTCTTTTTGTTGACTATGCTGTGAAAATAATTCAAAGTACTTAATTCTGCATATAAATAAGAAAATTTGATGAAGATTACTCACTTTATTATTCTTCCGTATGTAATGGGAACAAATCAGAAACTGAAATCTACAAAATAATAATCAATATAGAAATTAGTAGACAGGCACCTTTTAACTTCCACCAATGCATTTTATAATATCTCAAAAATTGTAAATGAAAAAATTTTAAAAAAAATCTTTAGTAATATATTGTCTTTTTTAATCTTAAAAACAACAATCTTTGAAGCAAACATTTAAAATCCCGAAAAATTAGCGAAACACATATCAACCTCACATAATAGTCATGCATGTATTGCAAACATTTGACTTTTCGCTTACATTTAATCATATAATGTAATCGATTACAAGACTAACACGACTCTAATCTTTATGAACATACTGACGCATAGGCTACCTAAAGTTATCCTTCGTCACTTAGAGAAGTTTTAGTTAACATACACAATGAATAATGATATAAACGAAATCTAATAGAACGATATTATAATCATAACGACCAGGACAAAAATATCAAGAATATTGGCTTTAGAATGAATGTGAAAATATAGAACAACTTTTAACATATTGTTTATAAATTTAATCTTTAAATTAAACCTACCGATGTATCATAAATATAGGCATTATGAATACATTGTATTGGCATTTTATTTAATAGCCCATTCTCGAGTTAAAAACGATTGAATTGGAAACTGACACAATAAATTCGTACGAAACAATGAGTATTCTAATTCCAGTCAACAAATCGGTGGAATATACTAGTGCACTTCACAGATTTTGGTAAATGTATTCAAATATATAACGTGACTTAAGTGATGTGACTTTCAGATTAATGTATTGAAGATATATTTTTATGCATATACTGATGCTTACATTGAGATAGAAAGAACTAAAAATGAAACGGATATATATGGAAATCAACAAAACAACAATCATTCATGTCCTGACAATCAAGCCAAGAATATTAATTTTGTTGATAAACCGTTTAATACTTTGCTTATATGCAAACATTTAATCATATTATGTAACAAATTTTCAAAATATCGTATCACGAATATAAATTTTATGAATATACTCCCACTTTTATTATTTAAAGCAATCCTCCAATTTATTCACAAACAAATAAAACAAATATATGATATAAATGAAAATTAAAAAAAAATAATCCCACTAGACAAGCCAAAAAATATCAAATGTATTTATGCACATTTTAAAATTCTGTTTGCATATTATTTTGATAATTTTATTGAAATTGTATCACTAATATAAATTTCATGAATATATTTATACTTCCAATATATTGAAAGCAACTAAAACAGAATGGGCTACAAATAAAAATTAATAAACCAACCATCATATCTATCCTTATAGCCATGACACAAGCATTGATCATGTTGACAAACCTTTTAACCTTTCGCTTTTAACACAAACATTTAATCATATAATTTAATCGACTTTCAGAATAACAAATCGGGAATATAAATTTTATGAATATACTTGCACTTTCATTACCTAAAGCGATCCATCCTTCGGTTAGAAACGATCAAACGACCATCGTGTGCACCACTTTTGATCTCAGCTACTCAAACCGTCCGGTAATAAAAAGTAGCTTTAGAGGAAGCCAGGTTTAATACAGAGGTTGGAAATACCTTCTTCAAGAACTTAGCTGGTGGAGTAGTTTTTATGTCTCCTCTCTCCTGCATCTTTCCTCTATTGAAGGGTAAATAAAAAGTGGCCTTGCCTTACCCTGCTCTCCCAAAGGAGTTGTTAATGCTCTTCTCCTCTTAAAGAAAACATTACTCCCGAGTGGAAATAACCATTTATTTATTTTTTTCTTTCTAAGGTCCTATGTCTATCTACGTGAGGTTTAATGGTCTGCTAGACTGTGTTCGACAAGATTTAATTGAACAATGCAGGGATTACAAGAAATAAGTCAATTACAGAAAAGGACGTATGGATTTAAGAAATAAAATTTACTAGAAAATTTAATAAAAGTGCTACACCGTCATTAAGGCCCTTCATGAAACTTCTTTCTCGAAGATATGTGGATTACAGCTTTTATATCTCTTTATTTTTTCAGGTCATAATAAAAGATGCATAACCTTTTATTAGGCTCATGGAGGCTTAGAATCTGCTGATGACAATAATGGTAAGAAATTATCTGTACAACAATGAATTATAGAAATTTTCAATGATTCTTCTTAAAACTATTTAGTATTTTACCCGGTTATGACTAATAATAGTGTAAGTTTTGATATTTTCCTAGCATTCCTATAGTCGCGCCTTTACTGCAGAACGCAATTTTTCTTTTTTTATTAACTAGATGGCGTTGTGTCAAAGAGGAAATTCTATTTTTTCTATGTTCCTAGTTTGTTTAGGAAATCTCTATTATTATTTTTTGTTCTGTCTATTTTAAATTGTGCCTTTTTATCTATATTATTCCATTACTTCGCCATGTAATCATTAACTATCATTAATAATTTATAGTGGTGGGTCTGACGGGCATAGAGCGCACATATTTGTTCGAAAAACTGATTGTTGAAAAAATCGGATTTGATTTGCGGCTTCTAGAATTGTGAACATTTATTTGTCTTAGGGGCACACGGCAAATTAATTTTAAAGAATAAATCCATAATTATTTAACGCATTTCTGATATTCTCGGCCAGCAAAGTATGGTAGTATTGGATTTGAAATCATGTATTATTTTTGGCTGTTATATGAAAAGCATCGATTATATGAATAACAATCAATTAAAAAAAGGCAATATTTAAAAAAAAACAGAAAATTTATATGAATATCATTAATACCTATGTTAATTACACTAAAAATTATTTTATCCTCAATAAACATAATTAACCATTGCATTTGTCATTAAGCATTAATCAAAATGAAATTACAATCAAATATTGGATGTTGGAAGATTTCAACGCCATCTTTGAAGTACCTCATCAAAACCGGAAATCACAAAGCCGGAGGATCTAAATATGCAGAATTTTGTTTCAATCCCAAAGAGTCAAGGATTCATTAAAAAACTGAAGCCTAAATGCTGACTTGAAATTAATTGCTCATGAACTAATAACAAGAATCATCTAGTACAATTTCTGAGGCTTGAATATATTGTGTAATCCCACTCTGATATATTGATTGGTCAGGTGAACATTTTGATGGTTGAATGAGTAGCTTATTCTTACTTTGATACATTGATTTTAACTTTTTTTAAATAATAATATGGAAAAACATACCATAAAGCAAATGAATTCCAACTTTGTGACTGAAACTGAGATAGGGTAAATAGGTTTGTAAAACAGGAGACAAAGAAGTAGAATTTTAAAAAATATATTCTTAATTGTATGTTCTAAAGGAATGCCAAATTGTATTATAAAACTAAAAAACAAAATATTTTTGTTTCAGATTTAATAACAATACGATATTATTATATATAACTGAAAGATGCTTTACAATTAGCTTTTTTTAAAATGCTTAACCCTTTATTTACTGACAGTACTTAAAAGTACCATTTAAATTTAGCTTATATCTTTAATATCTGACTATTTTTGCTGATTGCATTATAAAGAACGTGGATAGTGTAAACCAAATAACATGAAGTTAATGTAAGCTAAAAATAGGAATTAAAATTATTTACTTAATAATTAAAGTAATCAAGATATTTCTGTTAACTGCATTTCTTTTTCATGGTCTCCCTGGGATTATTCTGCAAAGAAAACTAAATTACTGGTTCAAAAATGAAGTTGAAAAATCGACGGCAACATAATTCGGTAAATAAAGGGTTAAACAATTACTCAACCAATATTAAATATTTTTAAAATATTCTAATACAAGTAATGAATATTTAATTTAATAATTTAATATACATTCAACATTTCATCAATTTTAATTAGCAATAGAAGACAAAAGCAAAGATGAGCCTTTATCAACTCGCATCTATTCACTCAGCAATACATTAAAGTGCAACATTTAATATCGGACAGATCTCACCTTTGCCGTTGTGTTACATCGTAACATCACTTGAAATTTATGATGATCAAAAGTGTATTAATTGACAATGAGGAAGGCTCAAATCATGCAATCCAGAACATTGAAATTGTTGCAACAGGAGCCAACGCACGATACATAATTTCCTATAACTAAATTTTCTGCAATAAATAATTACGTTCATATAAAGCCTCTCAATTGCTAAGGGCTTTAGTATAGTTTCTAGTATTTTATGTGTAGGAAATATAAAATAAAACTTTGTACCAAATCTAGGAAAATTAACTGATTTCAAAAATAGTTTTGAATCCTAAATAGAACTCTAATACAAGCTTTAATCTAATTTACTGGTGAGAAAGAATTTTTGTTTCTATGGATGTATAATTTCTTATGACCGAAAATTTCAGGAAATTTAGAATTTTATGAAGGGAAAAATTATGAGATTTTTTTTGAAGAAATGTTTTATTTTGCTTTCAAAACCTACTTTTATGTCATTAACGTAGGTGAGAATGTAAACTAAAAAAAAACTATTTATATGATCATAGAAAATTGTAATATACTCTGGATAACTCACACTAGATAAAGAAAATAATTTATTTATCTACATTTGTTGTGTTACATGAAGAGCTATCAGTTATTTTAGTTGCAGTTGCACTGAGAAAAAAGAAAACACAACATTTTATGATTAGTTCGATCCTCTCTCTGGCTATATTTAAAGGTAAATTGCTAAGTATTTATTCCTCAGATCTGAAATATAGAGTAGTTATGATAAAAACTGTAGTTGTTGAATATTTTCCTTTTGAGAAACATTCCAGTTGTTTGGAAACCACTTCTAAAATTAATCAATTTCATGCATTTGAAAAAAAAATTATTCGATGAAATAAAGAAGTTTTGAGCCTAATATTGCAACAACATCACATTTCATCTTTAATTTTTTTATGCCAAACTAAGAGCGTGCATTTTCATAAAAATTCTGAAGTGTAATTAACAGATATTGCATAATAGATTAAATAATTATAAGCCATTTAATTGCAAAAGGATCACAATACCTCTCTGTCAATATGTCTCGTATAGGTAGGGGAACAATAGAGTAATTGAGACAGGTTACAGTGCCTGTAGTGATAAAATAAGAAAGTTACAAAAATAACCAATAAAAATTAAAGGAGTTTTCTTCATTTCAAATATACCATCAAATAAATTCGTTACGATGTTCGGAAGTCAAAAAACGTGTAACCAGTTTCTACATAGTTTCTGGAATTATTACTCCCATGTGTGTGGCTGATTAAATAATAAATTGGTCAAAAGAGCATTGTTTAATAAACTGTTCAAACGACAACTATGCATTTACGAAAAATATAAGCCCTTTCTTAATATCCCATAATTGTTTCAAGCTAATTTAAAGAACAACGTCTGCATAATTCTTTCCCAAATTTTTCTTAAAGAATCATTAGTAGAATCTTTGAGAAAGTACAAAACGAGTGACTGTCTGCACAGTTTTACGGACAGCGAATATTTTATTTTTCCTCTTAAAAAGGGTTTTTTTAATGACGAAACTATTAGATGGATTCTAATTAATTTATTTCTACCAGTATAAATATATCAAATTCATTGCCGACATCTTGATGAAAAAATTAATGATTATTTACGAGTTTTTTTCTCAATCAATCATCAAGTTTTTCTTCAGAAATAAATTGAACAATATTTTACTGATGGATTGAAAAACCCCAATAATGAAAAAAAAGTTTTATAAATATGGCTATTCACAGTAAATGAAATAATAAAAGAAATCCGAAAAAATCAAACACATGTAAAGAAAATTTAAGAGCGCTTTTTTGAGAAAGAGAAATTTGAGCTCACAACTTTGTCATAATGTATTTCAATAATTTAACTTGAAGCAGTTTTAGAACACAGATAAAACTTTTCCATTTTTTTAAAATACTTTCTAAAAAAAGATTAAATTATGTCGAAATTGCCAAAACTTTTCCGGCTTTCGTTATATTGGAGCGCCAAGGATATTTAGAAATAAAACCATTCACAAAACCTCAGAGCAAATCTAAAAAATTCTTCTCCCATTCATTTTCAAAAGCAAATTAGAAATCAATACGACTGCAGTCAGAGATGGTTTCTATATTACAGATATTTATTTGCTGAATTTTGAAATAACCAATTGCA
Source organism: Argiope trifasciata (assembly GCA_026543055.1). Taxonomy (NCBI): domain Eukaryota; kingdom Metazoa; phylum Arthropoda; class Arachnida; order Araneae; family Araneidae; genus Argiope; species Argiope trifasciata. The sequence continues at coordinate 192,387 of JAPMOQ010055430.1, read as the reverse complement.
AATAGTTTGCAGCATATTAATAAGCAATAAAAAGCGAAAATGTTCAAAAATGCCATATATTTGCTTTATTGAATGAAACATTTGGGTTCAGAAACAAGATATTTACTAAAGAATAAATAAGAAAAAGGAGAAACAAAACTTTCTTCTTCTGCAAAATGTTTCAGTTTTTGAATCATCATTAGAACGATGACTCTCCAAAAGTCTCAACACCATCTTTGAAGTAGCACTTCAAAACCAGAAATCACGAAGCAGGAAAGTCTAAATATACAGAATTCTGCTTCAATCTCAGAGAGTCAAGGATTCATTGAAAAACTAAAACATAAATGCTGACTTCAAATTTATTGCTCATAAACTAATAACACGGCTCATCTCGTTCAACTTCCGATGCTTGAATGCATTGCGTATTTGTACTTTAATGCATTGATTTTTCATTTGGTTCATACTCTTAAATTAATATAGGAAAGCTTACGATGGTTGAAACTGATTGATAGTTGATGGTTTTGTATGGTGGAAAGTGTAGCTTATTTTTACTTTTATTTTTAATTTATTTTTAATAATAATATAGAAGAACATGCCAAAGAGCAAATGAATTCCAACTTTATGATAGATAGTATTTTTGATAGTATTTTCCTTGTTAGCTTGCGGCAGCAGCAATGCAGATTATATATTCCTAATTAGGAATTGCATAAAAGTATTTAAATTCTCTTTTATTTCAATTTCTCAAATCTCTTTAAAATATGATTCCATAAATAACTTATTAACTCCACTAATTATTATCATTTTTATAATTATGTTTCAAAATGTTATTATCTCTTTAAATCAAAAGAATTCTTCTCGCACTGAACTTTCATAATTGGAATGAAGGCACCTTCAATCTGTTAATCGACATATTTGAAACAAAGATCTGTCTTCTGTTGATAATTTTATTTTTGATACAGCCAAGATAACTTTTTCATGTTTCAATTAATCTACAACGCTACCAATTCCTTTTGATGTTTCAATTTTAAAAGTGTGTTCGTGTTTGTTTATTTTGTGTACTTTTTGAGTAATTTCTTTCTGCTCGGCAAACTTTGTGTTTATTTATAATCCTTTTAATCATTCAAGTGGGAAACATTTAATAATTATATTAGTTTAATCTTTGATAGAAATTGTAGAACATAAATTTAGAAGCATATGGTCCAACAGTATCAAGACTGGAAATTTAAAAATGTTAATTCAGGTGAAATATATAAATTTGCTATTCATTTTCGTCATCAAATTGCTAGTGAGCGAAGAATCAGATGAGATATAAAAATTTATTATTTATTTTCACCATCAATTCACTATTTTAAATAAATCGTTATTCTTGAGATGTGAAATTAAGTTCCATATATAAATGTGGAAATTACTTGAATATGTTAATTATTTCATTTTCTTATATTGTTTTCTAATTTAAGATAAGAAAATCATTTTATAAAATATTTGACAAACGTTGCTTTAAATTAGACCAAGAATTAAATATTTCATTTTATTGGGCAAGATTTCAATAGAAAAATCAAGTTTTAAAAATAAAATTCTTTTTAAAAATTATTTCGAAATTCTTATTTATTTTATATTTTTAAAAATATGTGACATTGTTTAATTTTTCCTTTAAATATTGCGAAAAGGCTTCTGAGCCTCATTTTATCCACTTCATTTTATCATTAATAAGTAAAAGCTCTAATACATGAAATAGAATTTTTTTTAAGCTGTATGGTTTATATTTCTCAGAGGTTTTGTTATTTGTTGCTTATTTTATTTTTTGTTTATTTTATTGCTTGTTAATTAAAGTAATTAATAGAAAAATTCAGTTATCAAGATTGCAAAATAATTATTACGATCATTTAATTTATGATATTTAACAATATGACAACAAAGTATACTTAAATAATGGGAATAGTCTTGATTAAAAAAACTGCAAAATAGTTATTACTATATAACAAGCATTTTTAAGTATCAAATATCAGTGATGCTAGTGTATTAAAAATTAATTAATGCTAGCAACATTTAAATTCTACTGTAAATGCTACTTAAACTACTTCTTATCTATATGATTGTCGGAATATCCACATTTCAGATGAGTAATTAATTTCTGATTCTTTTTAAACAGATGCAGATGAGCGAAAACTACAATTATGATTAGTGTCAATTCATCTTGTGAACTTGTAATTCCTTGTTCTGAAAGACATATTTCTGCATTCGGGGCACTCTATGGTATGAATTCCTTACAAATGATCTGCTTAAATGATTGAATACTCAAATATCTTATTTGTTCTGTATTTTTAAGGTATCCGACTACGTTGAAAACACTGGTATTCGACCACATTCACGATTTTTTTCAAAAAGTGTTATTTCTTGCCATTCAGACTTTTCTCTTTCCAAAACAGTTTGTTTTTTATTAGAAAAGGAAGGTCTAACCTATTATCCAGAGGAATTTTAAGCAAAATTTATTTTTCAGCTAAAATGTGTCTTTCACTTCAATTTTAATTTTCATAAATATTATCTACCATTAACATGATATTACAAAAACAAATAGAGGTATTTACATAAAAATTTCAGCATGTGTTTTAAATCATATGGGTAATGAAATGAACCAAAGGTTTTATTGTTGGTGAAATACTTTTTTCATTTATAGGTGTTTTTAGAAAAATGGAGTTGCGAATTTATGGGACAAATACATATACGCGTATATTTTTACCCGTCACTTCTTTGCATCTCAAATTTTTTCTTATATTTTGGTTCATTTCATTCATCATTATACTCGATAACTTGTGTATAAATAAAAATAGGATGGCTGCATTACCATTTTGTGTACAGTGTTAACCGTTTTGGTTCAATTTCACTAAAATTTACCATAAATTTCCCTATTTCTCACAATATATTATATTCTTAAATAATGTTTTTGTATTTATAGTATTTATAATTGATAATGCATCTGAAAACCAAAAATAGTTTTTAAAAAATCAAATTTCTCAATTTTTTCTTCGAACGTAGTCGGTTACCTTAAGTGATTCTTCTTGAAGACTTCCTTGTCTTAGATTCAAATTTAGACTTCAACTGTGGTTGCTATGTGAGCGTCATTGAACAGCATAACTGATTTTAAATGCTATGTGGCAAATCAATAAAGATTAAATATGCAGTTACCGTATCTTCAAAAATTAAAATTATTTGTAGCGAAGGATTGATTACTCGAAAATAATAACCATGTTGGAAATTTTTACAACCTTAGAATAAAAAGCAAAATTATGTGTAGTACTCTTTTTTTGACATGCTTTGAATGTCAATTACTGGAACCTTCAAAAAATTTTACATAATTTGTTAATGTGTAAAATGTGATGTATATATCTTATAACATTGAATAATTTAGATAAATATTAAAACTAATGTAATATATAGCGACATCTGTTTCAGTTTCATATATTTTTGTGCTTATTTTCATTATAATTTCATTTCTATTGTGTATCAAAAAATCTAATTTATCCAATAATTATTTTTTCGATTTGTATTATTATCTCTTGGCTTTTGATAAAAATTTCATAATTTTATTTCTAACTTCATAATTTCTAAAGAAAATCTAATAAAACTTACCAGCGCTACCATACTATAAATTCAAACTGATAAATCATTTTAAATGATTAATCTCGATCTTAATCATGAAAATTATATAGCCCATCATCTAATAGAACTTCATCAAATAGTCTTAACAAAAATTCTCATTAACCAAACCAAATAATAAACAGCCAGAAACATTCAGTATATGTATCAATAGATCATCCATCTTTATCAAAACAAGATTTCCCGAATTCAGAAATCACTCAACAAGCCACTTTTCCGTAATCAAATATCGTTTAACTCTTCATAAAATCCCCTTCTGTTCCCTCATTAAACGCCATTCACGCATCGACAAACTTTTATGACCAGGCATGGAAAGTATCGAGTCCGGTCACATGGAAATCGATAGATTGGATGTCACAGATAGTTTTCCAATCAAAGTTTCTTTCAAGAGCTTTGTACTCTGTCTGTCTTTCCACATATATGAACATAGAAATAGGACTCGATATGAATTATTACAGAAGCTACTAAAGAACTAATGCGTGATAATTTCTCCCTGCTTTTAGAAGAGTTTAAATTTTGAAATAACTAAAGGCCTTCCTGGTTGAAGTAGTTGAAATACTAACATCCTCAAAGATAATAGAATTTATATTTCTTATCACTGGTGGGATTTTTTATCATTTAGAAAAAAAAGAGATTTTTTTATTTGTTTTTTAAGTATAAATGATAGGAAATTTCATAACCGTTCCTTGATACGGTTTATCTTTTTTACATTTATTATGCAATTTGAACATAAATGGACGACGCATGAAAAGATGTTTCCAGAATATAAAATTAATCACCCGAAAAAATTCTTGCCTTATTCTGTTTCTGGAAATATATGGAAAGAAGTGAATGAGAAGACACGGTCTCTTTACTTTTTAATAACCTGCATGACTCTGTTTTTACTTTCTTGTATACCTAATATAAAGAAAATATAGTAATCTTTAAAAAAACCTCCAATTTGAGATTTTAACCAGGTTGATTGAGATTCTCCAGGTTTGGGACTTTCCAGTGTTCAAAAAATAAATTTTTAGAGAAGGTCTGACTATTTGTCTGTCCGTCTGTGAGTGACAAAAATAAATCGAAAACGCTTTGAATTAGATAGATGAAATTTATTATAAAAAGCTTACGCCAAATCTGTATGTTTCTATAAGCTTTTGAATAAAATCCACACAAAGGAAATGTATTTGCTCTGTTGTTCGAATATAATTTATGCGTTAACTACAAAACGAAGAGAGCTGAATAGATAGCATTCAATACACAAAATTGTCATTCTTAGTTTAGATATCTTTCAAATTTTTGAAACAGTAGCAAATCCAGCAAGGAATTGATCATCTATAGGTCTCTATTTTCAAAACCATGTAAACGTGGTATTTCATAGACACAGTGAATTAAATATATTCGAATTACGTATGGGAATTCGTGACAACAATTGAAGCTCTATTTCAAATTTTTGTTTCAATCGGTTACTAAAATACGTCTAAAATATAAATTCAATTTTCGAATACTATTAACTACATTCCAGGAATCATTAGCATAGGATAACATAATAGATTCAGTAGAAAAGTAATATGCACTCCAAAGGTTAATATTTTCTAATTATTGATAGCCATGCATGGAGTTCATTGCGATAACACCTTCATTATAGAATATGCGAGAAAGTTTTGGGAAGACCATCCCCAATAATTATATTTATTGCCTTTTCTGATAAATATTTATAATGATATTTATGATGGTCAATTTATCAATAAAGCTATTATTTACATAATTCAAACTCCTCGTAAATTAATTATCCAAAGAAGTCTCATATGTGTGTGTTAATTGTGGAATCAAATTAAAGCAAATATATGAGAAATGAAATCAAATTGATTTGACGATCAGCACTTTTTCTGCTTTCGAGACGAAAGCAAAAGATTAAATCTATCAATTCAAGATTGTATGAATTCTATTTATGCTGCCAGAAATATTTCTTTCAAAGTTATTATATATAAATAAAAAAGAGTGTTGCGTTAAATTACTTGTCTCAGTTCAACTTCATTATTTTTTAATTAAACAACCCAATCATCTGTTTGCAGAGATATGTTTTTCAAAATATCGCAGATGAATTATTTTTGTATAACTTTTTAAAATTATTATAAAATATAAATGTCTTGTTTATAGTATTAAATAATGATTTTTGAGAAATGTGTCTACAATTTTTAATCATCTAAAAGCACGAAAATAATGGACAAATATTTTCTATATATTTTAATCAGTGCACTATATTTATTGTTTTCTAACTGGACTTCAAACTAAATTTATTATTCAGAGAAACTATTTTCATTTCATTCGATAGGTAATTTTTAATTATTTATTTAACATTTAAATTCTTATGTGTATTAAAGAAGGTATTAAAATAGGATTATATTAAAATATTAATATAATATTTATACCTACGAATGCACTAAGAAATAATTGCAATATAATTAACTGAATTAGAAGCATTCATCTCAGCAAGCTATTATTCCGTTAAAAATATCTGGGATGAGATTGTCACAAATTAGCTAAAGTAAGATGTAGAATAAAAATCCAGGCATATCAGTAGAGCATTAAAAAAATATATGCTTTTGAATGTACTTTAGTTGCAAACGTAAAAATAAAAGTGTCAAATTCAATGACTGAAATCTCCTGATTAAAACTAATCAATAACAAATAGTGACCTTCTAAAAAATTTTCAAAAAAATGCAAAATTAAAAAAATGATGGTAGAAGATAATGTAAATAACTTCCAACTTCAATAGCACATAACTAATTTTTATCTGTGCTTAGCTCCGTTTGGACAAATTAAATAAGCTATTTGAATTTCTATATATCAAAAAAAAATAATAATTTCCTCATCAAGTGAGGGTATTTTTAACCTTCATCCAGTCATACAGGTTACCAGTACAGGATTATTGAGCCTTCGTTACAAAAGAGTTTGCTATTTCAGCATAAAATTTATACTGACTCGCCCATAGAGCAAAGTTCTTAAAAAAAATTTTTTTTTTCATTATTCTTTGATAATTGTAACTCACACTTTAAAAGAAAAAAGAAAAACTTAATATTTATTTTATAAGCTCTGAAAGAAATATGAAACTTATTTTTCATAGGTAATAGGAAAACACTTCATTTAGATATATACAATAAATTCTACGACAGAAAATGAAAGGGAAGAAAGTTTGTTAAAATATTGTTGCTTTTTGCTAGATGATATTTTAAATTTAATTTAAATGATTAAATATATAGCAAGTGATTCCTTTTTCCAATTTTACCTCACCATAGAACCACATTTGCATTTAAAAAATATTTACAACTATTTTGCTTCTTTTCATTTAAAACACATTAATAATTACATATGATAATTTTTAACCATTAAATGCACTAATTAATGGAAGTTATTTTGACAATCCTTGTCAATAAATTTTCAGATTTTGAAAGTAGATAAATAATCCTTTTTGTTATGTTGTATTTATTCATATGTTTATATGCATAATATTTTTTATTACCTTTAATTTTTCACCATATTCAGAATTTCAGTATGTTGAAAGTATTAAAATTAGCTGTTTCAGAAAATAAAATTTCTCCTTCATTATTTGCATATTTTAAATGCTTGTCATGTGTCAATTAAGAATTTTTATTTCGAAATTTTCATTGTTAATAATAGAATCAATTGATGGTGCATATGTATTCATATTTGCAAACAAAAGTATTTATAAATAACATTTTATAACTTCTTTTCTTTAAAATTTTATAATAAACTGAATTAAGATGTTTCCTAACGTTAAAAAATGATGCAGATTGCTAAGGAAAACATGCATTCATCATTTTGAAAAAAAGGAAAATTGTATTTATAACATGGTTATCAAATACAAAGTGTTGACGTAAAGTAAAACAGCACTATATCTGAGCATTCAGAAATACTTTTTTTAATACAAAACGTTATATATTATTTAATTTAAAGTACATTGTGATGACAGTATATTTTAAAATTTTGTAAAATGAATAATCTTGAGTGATTTTCAAACAAGTAAATGTTACGACTGAAATAAAAAAAGTCTTCTCAAATTTCATTAATTTATCATTTTAATTCAGTAATTACTATAACACTTACATCTACAACTTTCTTTAAACTTAAAGATTAATTAAGAAATAAATACGTAGCTAGAATCAATCCGACAACAGAAAATTTTAAATAGCCTGAAGATGAGGGCGCAAATAAGTATGAAGAGAGAATTGATGAAACAACAGAAGTATTTTGCATAATCTAATTATTGCTGTGGAATTAAATATATGGTGAGAATTGTTTCAATAACAGAAAACTGTATATAATCCGAAGATTACCGAAGAAACATATATGTAGAGATAATCCAACAGCAGAAAATTTGTATAACCTGAAGTTTATTGCAGAAATAAATATGTGATGAGAATTTTTCCAATAACAGAAAATTTTGTATAACCTGAAGATTGCCGCAGAAGTAAATATTGCTACGGATTTCTGATCCTTCGGGTTCGATTCGTGTAGTGGGTGTATGGTGTGTAAACAATGAACAATCCTTTAGTAGAAAACAACGACGATGCTTATTTAAACGAAGGCAGGGCAGCACAAAGACGATAAATATTTACACTGAAGACTAACACAAAGGAAAGTACACAGCAGCACTCCTTATCAGATAGTAGCCCTCACGTAAAAATCCTGAAGCAACAACTTCCACAGCTCACAAAGCGACCAGACAGGGTTCAGCAGGATAGTCCATCCTCGCATCTTCACTGTAAGATCTCTCCAGAAGGCTGAAAGAGTCATATGTCTCTTGCCACTTTAGTTGCCGACTCTTTACCACAATTCTCGACTACAGCAGCTTGAGAATGCTGGCCTTTTATAGTTCCCGGGAGATGGGGTTAGAATGTTCTAGATCAATCAAGGCCAATCAGGATTATTTCAGTTCCTAGAGGACGGATCGTGAAAATTCTCGATATTTCGAGCATTATCCATTTTATCACCAAAGTCGGCCAAATATCGCCAAGCTCTGGGATTACTGATGCGACACCCGAGCAGCGTCCAATAAATATGACAGTAAAACATTCTTTTAGATGATGACATTATTCATGCGGAGAAGTAAAATTACGGGTCGTGACAATATGGTGTCAGAATTGATCCAAGAACAGAAAATTTTGTATAGCTCGAAGATTACTGCAGAAATAAATATATGACGAGAATCAATTCAATAGCAAAAAAACTTTTATAGCCTGAAGATTCCTGCAGAAGTAAGTACGTAGTGAGAATCGATCCAAAAACAAAAAATTTTGAATAATCTAAACATTACTGTGAAAGTAAATATGCGAGGAAAATTTGTCCAAGAACAAGAAATTTTAAAATTATACCATTTAAATGTTGAAAGTTAAATTGCTAAATCATTTTAAATATGTTTTCAGTCATTTTTTCTTAGAATCTATTTTATTGCAATAAAAAATATTTTAATTCTTATTTATGGAAATAACAATATAAATTCGATAAAATAACGAGGCAAATGTAGATGAATTTTGAATTACTTTCCCCAAAGTTCGATCTAATTATAAAGACTTTTAAATAAAACTTAATGTTTTCCAAAATAATTATTTTCATAAAACTTTATTTTAGTTGCTTCCATTAAAATATGAAACCTAATCCTTAAACTCAACTTTAAATTTAACTTGAACCTGAACTTATAAGGGTTTTTATCATTTCTAGTTTTAAAGCAAGATGTTTAAGTATTTAAAATAAATAAATTGAAACTAAAAATATTTCGTAGGATTTTCAAAACTTCAACATTGAATAAATTCTGTGATCACCTAAATACGAAAACAGACTTTCCAAATCCAATAATCATTTAATATGCTATATATTTATTGAACTATATTTAATTTGGGGTCATACACTATAAATATAATTGCTTCAGTTTAAATTCTTCAATTAATGTTTCAATAAATGGTCTAGAATTTTACTGTCTTTCCTGGAAAAGAGTTTTATCATTATGAGAAATAATTTTAAAAAATATTCTAATATTATTCGGATGAAAATGCGGAATATACGAAAAAAAATAGTTTAGGAAAAAGAAACTGAAGAGCATTTTTTTTTTATAATACACTCCAAAATTTCATATTAGCAATATGGCAATCCACTAAAAATGAGTAGGTTTTAGAATAAAAAAAGTTCGCTTCTGATCTTCAAACGTTTTATTATCTTTAAGAATCTTTTTTCTGGAAAAAGCACTTTTGAAAAAAATAAAATATCTAGAAAATATATCCGAAGTTTCTTTTAATGTGATCATTGGTATCATTGCTTTCTAACAGAAAAAAAAAATTTAGCCTTTTAAAGAGTATTAAAACAATTCAGTTGCCCCAATTATATTTCAAGAATTTCTTTCTTTAATCTCTTTCTATCTTAGAATTGTAAATATTTTCAGTAAAAAAACTTTAGAAAAATGTTTTTGGGAGTCAATGAAGAATTCTGGAAAAGTTCCTTCATTAAGAAACCCAGTTGTAATTCTCGTAAAACCTCATGAAAGGCCTGGAAATTATTATTATAGTTTTTCACTTCTTTCTTAAATGTCATCTTTGTGTTTTAAAAGAAAGAAGATTAAAATTAAGAAATCTATTCAAAATGCATGTCGGCTTTCCGATGCGTTTTAAATAAGCTTGTAAATAGCAATCTTCTCTTAAACAGTAAGAGCCAGGTTTTGAAAAAGTAGGATTTTGATTTAATAGTTCAGCAGAGTTGACTAAGAAAAAACATATGCATAAAAGATTCATTTAACAATTTTCCGATTATCAATAATTAAATAAATATTTTTTCTAATTTTAAGAAATTTATAACGTTTTAGCATTTAAGAAGAATTCTTTAATCTTGTTATATTTCGATTTCAAACGAATTTTAGATGAAAATTCAAATTATTATCTTATTTTCCTTATATTCTTTTTACTGTTGAATTCTAAAGAAAGACACCAAGAAACGGAGACCGGAACATGAGTCTTCCTTGTCATTTGGCAGTGGTTCAAAATTACGATATTCGATCTCAAATAGCCTTAGTGTTGAGTTAAAAACATGGCGTTAATATAACTGAACTTAATTGTCATATCTTATGTGTTAAAACGTATTATGCATTTAATTTCTCTTATGTATATGCTTATTCTGATATAGCTAATTATAAATTAGATTAGAATCATACCAATTTCTGCATTGATAGGTAATTAAAATTAAATCATTTACTTTACGTTTCCATTTTTAAAAGATGAAACATTTGATTCAGAAAACAATTTTCTGACCTGTACTGCAATGAGAAAAAGAATGTAACTTTATCTCATTTAAAAATAAATTTAATTTTTGATCCTACCTTACAATAAACTTTCTCACCGTGCTTCAAATACCTCTCTAAATCAAATGCAATAAACCATATTGTTTCTAACTGAAAATAAGAAAAATTAAACTTTGATTACCATAATAATTCATCACATAGAAATAGTATCTCTTCGGAATATGTTATATTTGCGTTAAAAGAGGTCGATTTTCTATTAAAAGTTCATTTTAAATGAACCTTGAAAAAAAATGCATGGAGAGCAAACGGTTAGAAAAGCTTCAAATTACAATTCAAGTAGTAAAATGTTTCGATTGTCGGCTAGTAATCACGGTACTGGAGAAAACAAATATCTAATTATGAAGAACATGGAAATATGTAGATATCATATTCTTGAATTTACTGAATCTCTTATTCAAATATATCCGTAATTAGTTCCAGAAAGAATTTCAAAAGTCTCTCGCTTATTACTATCATTTTTCGTTACTGATTAAGGACTGTACTTTAAAGCAAAAAAATAGTTATAGATATGAGCAAATGAATAATCTTATCTAAACAACACTTTTATTTTCCTTGTTGAATTTTCAATGGATCAAATAGAATTTACTCTTTATGTAGCCTGTTCTAGCGTATTGGTTTAGAATATTTTAAATAAGGAGTTAAAATGTTAAAATTGATATGACATCATTCTTAGCCTTTTAGAATATAGGAATACACTGATGATTATGATTTACATGCATAATAATTAAAATTTAATTAAATTTTCATTTGCACTGTATGATTTAAGAGCGAATTTAATACATGAAAGGACATAGTTTGAATAATGAATTTAATACTTAATGAGTAATAATGAATGCACATGATTTGTTGTTATGTATTGCGACTTGTGGCACTTTTAAAGCTCACTGACAGTTAACTTTCTGTTTTTACGATTTAAGCCGACTGAGAGTCTCTTTTTTTAAGAATCGCCATCTAGGGCGAAGAGTTTAACTTAGTTTCGACATACGTCACATTCGCTTGCGCAAACCCTTTTTACAGGGGGGGGGGGCATATTCATATATCTCACAGATATAACACAGAATCCTCTCAAAACGGGACTCCCATATCTCGGGGAAGAAGCGCTACCCTTATGCCAGGACGCCGGCAGTGATATAATTTACCTGTAAAAATTACTTCATTTTAGCATAAAACAGCCCAAGATATATATGTGCCGACATCTATCCGATGGTTTAAAAATATTTTATGGGCCACAGTGGCCTGATGGTAAGGACTCGGCTCATAAGCCAAAGATTCCACAAAAGAAACATCTGTTGCATGCCATATCCGTCAGATCAAACGTTCTCCCGTTAGTATGGTGTGATGTTGATTGTCCTAATCATCAGACCTCAAAATTACGAGGTTCGTCCCAAATAATCCAAGTGTTGCTTTAAAAGGGGAAGTTTATATAATTAAACTAACTAAAAATAGGTGAATGTGACTTAAACAGAACAGCTGTTTTTAAAAAAGTAAAATTGAAAACTCCCTTAATCATATGATCCCCCCCCCCTGTTTCGGAGATGAATCCAGTAAATGGGTTAAACCATAATTCCTCCACCTTGTTTTAGGAAAAGCATGAACATCCTTACATTACCGAGCATCTTCTTATTATTTATATTCCTCTCCCTACAACGCAGCGAAATAGAATTTCTCTTAATCACTGAGAAAACTAAACATTTCCTATTTGAATCAAATTTCTCAGAACTTTACAGTTTTTTAAGCATTTGCGTAGTTGATACAAATTGTATTTACAGTTAAATTTCTTTGAAGTTTGAATCATTATAAATTGTATAAGGACAAAGGAAGCTATGGTGATCCTAATAAGATATGGAAAGTTCAACATAGTTCAGATATATCATCATCAAATTAAGACATATATCAATAAATACTGTTTTTTAATTACAATCAGTCAGCAATAACCAAAGAACTAAGCCATATTAAAGGGATTTTTGTGATTGCCTGCTATGCTCAACTTGATCAGTGCACACATATTTTCAAAACAAATCTTGATTTAATAGGAATAATTATAAGATTCGAAACTGACCAATATAGAATCCAAACAGGAAAAAAGATCCACCGAGAAAATTATTATCTTGCAGGAAAGATCCTGATAAAAGTACAGTAAACTTGGATTTTTGGAGAGAAAAATGTAAAAAGCAAATTTCAGATCATTGCATTATAATCTTCTTAAATATCATACAATGAAATAAAATAGTAGATTTCAAGCAAAATATAATATAAATTTAAAATTTAAAAAAATGAAAATAATATAAAGGCAACTAATATAAAATAATAGAGAACCGGTGTCCTGGCATAGGGGTAGAGCTACTTCCCCGTAATCTCGGCGTCCTGGGTTCGAATCCAGGTTTGGAAACAGTTGTTCTGAATCTGTACTGTTTGTAAGATGTGTGAATGTTCCCTCCCGTAAAAACTGGCTGTGCAAGCGAATGAGTAATGCTGAGTGGCAAAATAGTACCCTTGACCTTAGTTGGAGGTACTAAAACAAGAGACGCTCCCTATCGGCTTAAATTGCTGTCTTCATAACTGTGAGCTTATCCAACAAGTACCATAAGAAATAAAAAAAAATAATCTAGAAGCAATAAAACATAAAGGTGTACATAATTAATATTTACTATACATGTTAACTATATTTAAATGATAATGTTATATTGTTAAATATATTTAAATGAATAGTTTCTCCACAATGAAGATTATAGCGTATTTAACGAATTTCTTAGTTAATCAATTTTATTTTCATTTAGCCAGAAAGTCACTATTTATATTTATTTCAAAATTCATACTATTTGACAATGACAATTATTTTTCCATAAAAATATTTGTCATTCTTCCCAAAAAAATTAGCCTGACAATTCTTACAAACACAAGTCGTTGTAATTCATTAATTAGTTTTATTTGTTTGCATCGAAGCAGTAATCATCACAACTTAATATGCTTTTTAATTTAACTAATTGTTACTTGTAAATAAAAGGCATTGGTGGTCTGATGATGAGATCTAGGCTTCGGAACCGAAGGGCTTCAGTTTCGAGACCTGATTTCACCAAAGAATAATTGAGTAAAGGGGTCTAGGGCAAGTTGAATCCGTCATGTCAAACGCCATGTGGTGTAGAATGGAGACGGGGTGCCAGCTCTTGTTTGTCCAAGTCACTTGACAGCGGTTCAAAATTACGAGGTACGCCCTAAAATAGCCTTAGTGTTGCTTTACAAATGAAACAAAACGAAAACTTGCGAATAAAATCATCAGTACCCATTTTTATTTCCAAATAAAAGCAAATTGTTACGTATCTGCGATTTCAAAAGTTGAAACAGTTGATCCAGAAACCAAAATGCATACTTAAGCAATAAAAAGCAGGAAATAAAACTTTCTCTTACAACAAAATCGCGATATAGGGGCCCCGTTGAAATGAAGATTCTCCAATAATTTCCTCGAGGGCCTCTTCAAACAAGAAATTGCGAAAGCGGCGAATCCCGATGTATGCAGTTATAAGCCCGAATACTCAAGAATTAGGAAGAAAACTGAAAAATAAATATCGACTGTGGAATTAATTGATCATAAACGAATCCACTCAAAGTTCATCTAAAACAGCTGGGTAGTTGAAACTAAGTAACAGCCGTTTTGAGATGGATGATTATTTTGTTTAGTTTCTTTCCAAATAAATGCGGAAAATTTGATGTGATATGATGTTTGTTGATTTAACTTTCAAAGTGCAAAAAGTTGTATTAGTTGGTTCATCAACTTATGACTCTACAAAAACTTAGAAGGGTGAAAAGATATTTAACTCAATATTACAATTTGCTATATGTCTTTTGTATAATTCATTAATAAATTTAGGAAATTAAAAAATATAAGGAAAATTTAAAGGAATTAATGTTGTTGATTTAATTTGCAAAGAGCTAAAAGTTATAATACTTAGTTTATTAAAAATAAACTATATAACTTAATAAACTCTATAAACACTTGGGTGGGTAGAAAGATCTAATCAATATAATACAACTATCTAATCAATATTAATCAATTTAATACAACTATCTGATCAATATAATACAACTATCTAATCAATATTACAATTTTCTATATACCTTAGTTATACTGTGTAAATTGTGAAATTATATTGATAATTAGTAATATGTTTTACATATTTAAACATAAAAGACATGTTCAAATATTTTTATACAAAAATTTCTGTACTATAATTTTTTTTTCTGTAAAAATTAATGTACGATATTTTTTTTTAATTTTCTTTTTTTCGTTTAGATATTTGTTGAAAGAAATTAATTCTACTTCAAAATATATTTTCAATAGACCAAAGTGGCTTCCGTTTTTCAAGCAAAATGTGGCAACGAATTTGTTTCTGAAGGAACTTTTGAATGAAATGGAGTGTAAAAAAATTAAAGTAAGTCTATTTTTTCAGTTTTTGATATAGTATCAGCTGTTAAATAGGCAATTATTTGATTCTATCATTGCATAAATTATCACTTTTTCCGATAATTTTTCACTATGCCATTTGAGTGGAATAATTATTTTTACCAATAATATTTCTTATACATTAGTGAAATCTCTTTTTTTTCATTCACTTAAAAACAATTTTTAAACAATAAGAATACATATATTAAAAAAATTAATTACGAAAGATTAACTTACAAACTTAATTAAAAAAGAGAAAACGAAGACTCTAAGAAACGTTTTCTGCTCATTAAAGTTTAAATGTATCAGAGATAAACTTGATCACTTTTGATTGAAATGCGGGAAAGCGAAAGCGTTTTGAAATGCAGCTTTTGCCATCTGATAACAACTCAAATTTATGAGCTGTAATCCGTTTAAAAGTGATTCTTGAGTACCTCAAAATTGGATATTCATATTTTTAAAACTGAGCATTAAATCTTATAAAAGTAGCAGTCAATCTTTCAGTGTTGTTCTGTTTGTTGCACGGATTGTTATTTTAAAAAGTTATTATAAAATAAACTTCTATTTAAATTTCTGAGAACTACTTAATAATTCCATTATTTATTCTGCCTTTTAGGTAAATATTAGCAGAACATTTTTCCCAAGAAAAAAAAGAGTTACAATTCAGATGTGTTTACTATTTATTTACATTTTAAATAGTTTAGATTCTTTTCTTATTAATTTGATTATTTTCATTTCAAAAACTAAAAAGGAACAATCTAAAATTGTTAAAAATAAATTTTAGTTATTCAAAATCCATTTTGGTAAATCAGCTTTACAACCAAATCAATTTAATCTTTGTGTAAAAGTATTCTTCACTCTTTATCTAGCAGAACTTCGTCACATAAACTCAACCCAAACAACAGTCTTCTATACCAGACTCCTAAATAGCCAAAACCTCTCGTCGTACATATCATCAGATCATGCAGTAGCTTTATCGAAACAAGATTCTCTCTGAATCCAGAAAGCATTCAACTAACTACTTTATCGTAATCAAATATCGTTTAACTCTTCATAAAACTCTCTCTGGTCCTCCTATTAAATGCCATTCACGCATCGATAAACTTCTATGCACAGTCGGGACGAGAATCGAGTCCAGTCACGTAAAGATCGATTGATTGGATGTCACAAATAGCTTTGGCATCAGAGTTTTCGTCGGGAGCCAAGCATGGATTCTCTCTTTACTCATTATGAACATACAAATAAAGAGCACATGATTGAGCATAGGATGTTAATGAACCGACTAGAGTGATAATACTTGATAATTTCCAACTGCTTTCGAAAGAATGCAAATCTTGGTACAGCCAATCAATAGTCTTGGCTATTCGTCGTCACCTCCGAAGAGACTGGAAGAGACAGCGAAGACAATTCTATGAATTTATTGAAAAATGGTGCAAGATTTTGTTTTGATTTATAAAATATATAGATGATTAAAATCTGAAAATAATGCTGCGAAAATATAAAATAAGTTTAATGAAAATGTTGAGTGATCACATTGTAATCGGTGGAATGATTAAAATAAAAAAATAAGATTATATAATTACAATTTTGGACTTATATCTTTCTAACTGTGAACACAGTAATCCAAAAACACTTTAAAACAGACTGGTGAAATTTAGTGTCAAATTTCTACAACAAATTTGTTGATTCCTATCAAACTGCTAATGAAATTAGAGAAAAAAAATGCCTGTCTAGCTCTTCGAATGCATATAAACATGATAACGACAAAATGAAAAAAGTTATATCAGATACCTTATATTGATCGCTATAGTTTTGATTAAGTTTTCAATATTTTTCAACCTATTACTGGAAAATTGAATTGAAATATAAATACTTTTGTTCTATATTATTACCTTCTGTTAATGTATCTCGAAATATCGTTTGCAAAAAAGTAGATCATTATATGCAAAAATAAATAATTTTTGCATTAGAGCATGAATTTGGAAATATAAAATCTTAAGATAGAATTCTTAGACTTTCAATTGTTAAAAAAGAAAGTAACAAGGAACAAAACCAAATGGAATGTTCATTCATATTACTTCATTTTTGAAGAATTATCCCTCTCCTCCTTGAACAAATTAACTTTAAGATAGACAGGACAATTTGATATGTACTAAATTTTTATCAAATTGTGAATGAAATTTATTTTGAAGTAAAAAAACATATCAGAGTTCAAAGAAGTTCGAGTGCAAATAAAAATGATAACTGGAAAACATAAAAATCCTTTCGGACACCTTAGATTGATTTTTTTTAATATATTTTTCATCCAGTTATTAAATTATTTCTTTGAAATACACATGTTTTTCTAGTAAAGTGTTTCGAAAGTTTTTGAATATTAATTTATGTAACTACATTCTTTGGAATTTTGCGTGTCTATCTGTGAACACAATAACTGAAAATTCTTTAAAATAGATGGATTGAACTTAGTATGTGGATTTTGTCCCAAGTTTGTAGATTTCTATCAAATTTTGAACAAAAGGCGTTATTCCAAAAACGCTAGTCAGGCTGTTCGAATAAAATTGAACAAACAAAAATGTAAAGAGTTAAGTATACAACGTTTGGTGTACAAGTTAGCAACTAAAATACATATTCTTACCAAATTTTGAGCCAAATCTGAATAAGGGCTTCTCGTCTCTTTATCACTACTTTTGACTTACAGCAAACTACTTACAGCAAAAAAACACAATAACAAAACCCCAAAAATTTAAGGCTAGGTAATCTTGCAAGTGCAATTGTAGTTCTATATCAAATTTTAGTTCCATAGGTCGAAACAAATTTTAATTCAAATACCCAAACAAAATATATTAGACTTTCAAGTACTTGTGTAAACATTAAAAAGTATACTTTCGTCTACTTGTATAGTAAGCGCATGTCAGAGGATAATTGCCACGATTAAATGATAGATTTTTCTTAAATATTAGATTCAAACCAATAATCTATATTTTGCAGTTATCGTTTGCCAATGCTATAAAAAAATCAAAAGTTCACAATTTTATGTAGTAGAAGGAGGTAATAATAATACAGCATGCATGAGAGTAAAATTTGAGAAACTTACTCCCGCATTTTTGATATGTAAACAACATTCAAAATTTATTTTATCAAAACAATACATCAATTTTTACTATTTTAGTAACCTTAATAAAGCATTAATGATTCACTATTTTCTAATTCTTTTGGAATCTGATATTTTGTCGTTGAAAGAATTAATGTTACAAGAAAACTTTTAAAGATGTTCATACGTTATCAAAGACAAATGGAAAAAAAAGATAGGATACAATGTACTAAGAAAAGAATAGAAACTGAAGAACTTTTTTCCAAACAGAATAATATGACAACCCATTTTATGGATACAGCATCCTGCTAAAAATTTATCAGATTTAAAAGAAGGAATTTTTTTAATCTGAAACGCTTGGCCTCAAAACGTCATATTTTTGCCTTCGAGAAACTTTATCTAGAAAAAAATTCCTTGTAACGACAAAAGTTTAACCATATATATCCAATGTTTCTTTCGATGGGATCTTCTGCTATTATTACTTCTTTAAAAGAATTTTGAATTGGAAAAAAATGTTAAGCCCTTAAAAGCGCCTTTAAAAATTCAATTGCATCAGTTATTTTGGAAGACTTCCCTCGTCTATTGTCTCTTTATTTCAACGACTTAAAAAGTTCTAAAAATAAGACATCTTTTCCGTTCCGTTTTGTTTTAAAATAAAACATTATTGATTATTTTTTTATAATTCGTTCGCTAATGTTAAAAATATTGCGCTTTACAGGTAAACAAACGATTATAATAGATGATTTAAAATCATAAATGGCAATAATCATTAAATGACATTAATAATAAGTTCGCACAATAAAATATGATTAATAATTTTTAATATTCATTCGATAATGCTAGAAACATTGCTCTTTACAAGTAAAAAAAACATTTTTAATGAATGATCTAAAATTATAATGGCATAAATCCTTAAATAAAGTTTACAATAAATTCTTGAAATAAAACGTTAATTTACAACTCATTTGGTAAGGATAGAAACACTACTCTTCACACCTAAAAAAATTATAAAAAGTAATTCAAAATCATCAATGCATTAATCATTAAATTTCGCCATTATTGATCATTTTTTAAAATCCATTCATTATTGCTTGAAATATTGTTCTTCACAGATAAAAAAAGAGTAGAATAGGTGATTCAAAAACATAAACGACATTATTCAATAAATTACATTAAATATAAATTCTTGAAATAAAACATCATTGATCATTTTTTAATTCCATTCGGCTAATGGTAGAAACATTGTTCTTTACGAGCAAAAAAAAGTTTTAAATGGCAAAAAAAAAGTTTTATTCGAATTTATTAGAGGCATTCATTATTAAATGACGATTTAAAAATTTCTTGAAATAAAAAAAAATATTGATCATTTTTGAATTATTCATTTAGTAATGCTAAAAATGTTGTTACTTGCAAAAATCATCTTATAAAGAAAATTAATCAGCTTAATAGATAAATAAATCATGAGAAATAATTGCAAACTTATTGTTTAATTCTTTTTTTGAAGACAAAACTTTCAATTTTTATTAACATTCTTCAAATTTCATTTATTCAATTTTTTTAACATTTTTTAAAAGCTGATTTATTATTTTCATATTAACTGATTATACAAATATCATCATCTGAGAAATTTCAGTGCTAATATTTTCGAATTTTGAAAAACTAATTCCAAATAAAAATGTAGCTTTGTTATAACATTTTTTTTTCAGCAAAATCCGGAAGATCATACTGTAGGAATTAATCTTAAATTGTAATAGTTAATAGTTTTAATTAAATTGCTTTAAAAAGCAATATTGATTTAAATAATAATTGATTTCGGTATTAACTATTGAAGCAGATTAGTTTTACTTTCAGTAAGAAGATTATGTTTAAATTGAATGGTTAGTTTTGTTATATTCATCGTGGTTAGTTTAAATCTATAATCACAACAAACATAAATTTTCCCGCACAGAATCGGTAAAATGAAGACTTTTCGCATATCTCCAGAAAGTTAATTTTAGAGGAAGTACGTTAAAATTATTGGTTGATTATTGCATTCTGACAGGTGAAAATAATATCCTGAAGTTTTTTATTAATGGTAATTTTTGTATTTGCTTCATCAGTTTTAATGGCAATTATTATATACACTATTTTTGCAACTTAATTTAGTCGGAACTAAAGAAAATAAGCCTATTACATACTGATTCATAAAAGAATCATTTATTTAAAAATGATGTGAAATAATATTAACCATCCAAAATTTATTAGATGAAATTAAGGAGTTCCAGTAATTAATCATTAAAATTAGTTCAATTCGCATCAATTTTTATAGCTCAAATAATTTAATGATCATTTAATTTCAATAAAAGCATATATTTTTCTTTCTATCCCTGGTTTTTAACCATTTAAAAAAAATTTTTAGTTATATTTTATTTAAAAATGTATAATTTGATTTTTAAAACACTTTTAGTCGCACATTCTATCTGTCCAAAATATATATGCTTTATTTGCTTAATTATTTCTATTTATTAAAGTTACTTAAGGTATTCACTTAATTTAACACTTAATTTACCTAGATTTTAATAAAAAATATTTCATTCTATAGTTGCTTTCTATTGCTTCCGAATATTACATAACAGATTAAATTTATCAGCTGCTAATGTTATAAATATGCATAAGCGATATAAATTTAACAAAACAAGCACAATTCTAATATTCTTTCATTTATGAAAATAGCTAAATATAAAAGGCAAATCCTCAGCTTCACATATATTTTAAAACATCTAATAATGACATGCGCAGTAAATAAACGAATTTCTGAAGTAATACGCAATTTAAATTTAGAGGATTTTACTCCCTACACTCGCTTTCCAAAAGAGTTTATTCTGAAAACAAAATTCCAATTAATGGATGAATGAAAGGCAGAAAGTAAAATTCTCTCCTGCTGCTAAATTTTCATTTTTTAATTACCGTTACAACAGAGACTTTCCAAAACTTTTCTGACTAAAAGAGCATAGATCAAGCACCACTTCAAATTTACAAATTGGTAAACCAAAGGATCCATGAGTGCGTAATTTAATTTCAAGTCTAAAGAATAATAGATCTGGGGAAATGAGAACAATAATTGCTGACTATGCAGTCGATTTATCATAATAACAAATCCGATTCACATTTGGGAAATTTTGAACGTTTGAGAGTATGTTCTAATTACTCTTTGATAAACTAATAACTTACGTTTTGATAATCAAAATAAGAAATCAGATTCAGATTTGGGAAATTTTGGACGTTTCAGAATATGTTCTAATTAAGTTTGGACAAACTGATTTTTCAATCTTAGATCTTTTGAATACACAGATTGTCCTGAAACAGATTTGATGATTTTAAAATATAAATAGCATGAAAACTGTTAAGATTTTTTT
>JAPMOQ010055430.1:126992-170085 GCA_026543055.1 Argiope trifasciata | reverse complement strand
GCACCGAATAATATATGAAAAATTTCAAACATCCCAAATGAGGACCATTGCATAATTGCTGAAGCATTTAAATTATTCCCTTTTTAATGCAAATCCTTATCAGCTTACAATCTAAAAGTTATCTTTTGACCTTGATTTCATTTTCTTTTTCCTGACTAAAACAGAATGAGAGATTTACTAAATACGTAAGTTTATAGATCAAGAATAAAATACATAACATATATGTTTAGCAAAATGTGTGAACATTATATATTCTTAGCAAAATGTATGCAAGTTTTAAGTGAAATATTAATAACTCAAGGATTTTCTAAACTGCTTTTCTAATGGAAACATGGATTATATTAAGTTTGTTAGATATAAAAATTGAATATCCATCAATTTATTGAATGCCTAAATTTTTTTAAGTATTTGATGTCCGAAATTTCTGGCATTACGAGGTCATTATTGTCCACTCCAACCCTACTATAAAAGATTCCTACGTTTTCATGCATCTTGACCTAGAAAGCATGTAACTGAACCATCAATACTCTAGAAAATTATATGGTTGGTTAATTTTGAAGTCTTCAAACTCGTAACAACTGTTTTATTTATAAAATTGGCAGTAATTAACTTAAGTAAAGTAATTAATTAAGTAAACGTATTTTAAGGCGATTAAGTAAAGTAATTAAGGATTGTTGTTTAAAATTAATTTTAAACAACCGCGCATTTTAAAATGTTTTTTTTTTACTGACACAAAGAGATTACATTTGCAGTCTTTAGAAATAATAATTTAAAATAGAAAATTAATATATGAATTGTATTTTTTTCGAACCTTCTAAGAATTACGTTTTTTACAAGACTAAGATAAGTAAAATAAATTATAAATAAATGTAAAAAGCATGCATTACCTTATAATTAAATTACAGACATTCATTTAATATTTAATAATGGATTTCAAAATGCATTGGTAAATTTTTCATTTATTACTTCACCTTTTCAAAATATAGCTAATTCAGATTATTTCTATTTAAAGATGTCAAGATTTTAAATATGCTGTAACACTTTGATATGTATGAGCTACAAGTTATACCTTGCAGTAAATTTTATCTGACCCCTACAATACATTATTAATTCATCCTGTTGAAAATATATAAAATAGGCTTCAAATAATTCGTGGTTAAATTTGAGTGCAAAACAAGGGTATTCATTCAAAATGATCCCAATGTGGACGAAGACAAGCTCCTTAACTTTGTAAGCTTATAAGGAACATCAAAGTATCTTTTGTTAGATAATAATACCTTGACTTCCATGCAGGATCTAGTTTAATAAATTGAAGGATTAAAAGCCAACAATTTATTGTAAGATATACGAAGTCTCAGAAAGACAAAAGCTCTCATTATAAAGGAGAGATAAGATTGCCCAAAATACTATACAAAAGTGAGGGCATTAATTTACAGATTTAAAAATTCGTTGTTTGGCGAAAAGTTGTTAAACAAAATTAATTCACTAAAAAAGGATAGTATATTGAAATAGCTTTTTAAATGGACTTTTCGACGAATGCAAGTCCCCAAAATGTTCACTATTGTTCAAAATATTCTCAACAAAACAATACATAACATTCAAAAACTAATTTTTAACTAATCGATAAAAGAATTTTCAGAAACTAACTTATCTTATTTATCAATGTTATTGTATTCTTTAACTTTTGTTTCATTTGTAGACAATGAAATTTAATCAAATCAAATCGTTTAAGATTGTTTTTATCAATTTTACAAGATTTGAAACAAAAATTAAATAACTTTTTTCCAATATTTCTTCTAACAATAAAGAAGAACATTTATTTATGTGTACGCCCTATTGAACTGACCTTTTAATTAATATCTACCAAACCTAATGCACCTATACATTGAGATTTAGGAATGGCCACTTCATTGAAAAACTCAGCACAGATTTTGAGTTATCTAGCGAAAAACTCATAAAATGTTGTTACATAAAACTGACTTTTCTCTGCATTCTAAAATTTAGGTACTGTTTTTTATACCATGGCTCATCAAAATTAGGCAGCAATTTTTTTAAATATAGCTAGAATTTTTTTTTATCAAGCGTTCTTTAAATCACATTTTTTTACACAATTTTCAGCCATAGTTAAAAGATTTTCAATGGAATGCAAACCACTTTCTTAATGCATCAAATATTTAATAGTATACAATAAGCAGTTTTAAATAGATTATTCAGATGCTCTATGGCATTCTGGCATGATGGAACTCAACTCCATCAAGTATGTTCATAAACACAATTAATTTCGCAAGTCAGAAAATAAAAAAAAACGGATTTGATGAATATTAGAGTATGATGCATACAAGTACATTATTGAAGAAATCATGAACACCAAGTTATGCCCAGAAAATATAAATTAAATACAATCAATACTTCTAGTGGACCAATTTATAGCTATAGACACTTAATGATACCTGAAAATAAACTTGATAAAACGTAAAATGTTCATAAATTCATAGATTTTATTTAAATCTCAATAAAAATAAGCTTATGTGACATGAAACTTAAGATAGTAGGTAAAGAAATAAGGCTAATTCAAAGTTATTTAAAATTTCAACAGATTATCGCTACAAAGCTACAAGAGGTTAGAAAAAGTAATGGTATGGTAAAACAATATTTATATCGATACGTTCTCTAAGATAAAAGTTTGTAGGATTCAGCACTTTTAGCAACCTAATAAAAAGTCTAATAAACTTTCGATTTTGCTGACTTAAAAATTTTCCATTTCTTGCTGGCGTTTATCTGTTTCTAAAAGCTCTTTCCAGACTTTGGCTAATGTGCGGCTGTAAAACACTTTTCTCTGTCCATCTATAAATATCTAGCGCAGTGTTTATAATCAGGCTTCAATACAGTTAAAAAAAAGTATAATTTTGAAGATGAAACTGACAGCTGGGCTTCAATTCATTGACTCTTTTATGAGACGGAAATTTAAAGCTGATATCATATTTCAAAAAGTTAAATACTAGGTTCCTTTTTTCGTGAATCTGGAAATTAATATTGAATGCTTACTATTTTTTTCATGGCGTAGTGAAAACTGTTACACATTTTATCATCACTCAAATTAAAGAGGATTAGTATTATTATGTCCTTTTAAAGACGCCATGTTGGAAAAAAACTGAAAAAAAGATGAAACGCAACAAAATACAAAGAATAAGAATTGGAAATCGAAAGGGTACATAATTTTTCCCACAGAATGTTCTGACAACTCATTTTAGGGATATGGCATTCCATTAAAAATGTATAAGATTTGAAAGAGTATTCTTTTTCAATCTATAACTTGTGGTATTTTTGAGAAACTTTTTCTAAGAAAAAGCTTCAATGTATCGAAATAAGTTCAAGAATATATATATAAATATAAATATATTCAAGTTTCTTTTAATAGAATCTTCTAATATTAATTTCAAAGAATTTTGAGTTAAAAAAGTTGAATTCTTAAATGTTTCTTTAAACAATTTCTAAATTTTTTTTCCTTATTTTCTAATATCTTACTTTATTTATTGTCTCTCTATTTTAAATATTATGTTATAACTCATCCAATTTTCGAGAAACTAAAATATTTTTCTTCTTAAGAGTCTTAATATATCATTATTCATTCAACAATTAATATAAACAATGTATATGAATACTGTAAGATCTACAGTGTAGGTAGTTTTAAACTAATGGCAGACATCTTAAACATGGTTTCATAGGGATAATTCGTTGTATTTTTCTCTCATGTAATCTATATCTCTATTTTTCAAAAAGAAAATAATTTAAATAAGTATTATATGCCATCAGCTCGGTTGGCAATGGAATTGGTAAAATAAAACTGCTATCACTGATATTTTTAAAAAACTGATTTAATCAATCAATGAATGCTCTGAATCAATGAAAAATTCTTATTTAAATGAAACATTGCTCAATCTAAAATTAATAATAACATTCTTAATAAGTTGAAAAACTTTATCGTCTATAATTAAATGCCTAAATCTATATCTTGTTTTACTTGACAAATCTGTATCTAGTTTGCATTCTAGATATCTAGTTCTAAATCTAATCTAAAAAAAAATCGCGTATATTTTATAAAAAAGTTTAAAAATCAAATCAGATAACTATAAAAACGTTTCTTTGTGTAGGTTCATACTTCCAAACCAAACTGTTCTGTTTGCTTTTAATAGGTAGGAAATAATAAGAAATGAGGGTTGAATATTTAAGGGATTATAAATTATTGCATCATTAAGCCATTCAAAATCATTTTTTCTTACCAATGTGTCATGTATATTGCCCTTACTTGCTTTATATATTTAAGTTCATTTATTATAGAATATGACAAAGAGAGAGATAACAAAATTTCCTGAAAGAATGAATAAATAATAAGCGAATGGAATGTTAGAAAGAATAACAACTTATTTTTTAAAGACTGCATGCACTTTTAAATGCACATATCTTCTTAATTTAATTATGAAACTATCGATAAATCTAGTTATAATATAAATATATTTTATTAAATTTTATTAACAATTTAATATTGTTCAATTTTAATTCATTATATAGATTTTATCTATAATATTCTCAAAGACATTTGATTTCATTTTATTCAAGAAAATAAACGGAAAAAGAAGAAGTGTTATTTTGAAAATTCTAAATTCTCATACATTTAAGTACAAAATTAATATTAGATATAAATAACTTTCATTGAAAATTATTTATAATCATAACTGAAGTTATTCTTTGAAATTCCAATTTATGACTAAGATCAAATATGCTGTTCCCTCATGGTAATTCAAAAGAAAAATAAAAGTGTTTAATATATTTGTAAAAAATTCGTGAATGCCTTGAGTTTTTATGTTCAATTTTGTAACTTTATGCTTCATCAAAGCAGCAAATTCAGAAAATTTTTGTTTGACTGAAAAATGCAGTTAAACAGGACAATCACTCTATTCACATTGAATGTACGCGTTTTTGATGCCGTTTTGAAATCTTACAGCATAAATTTGTGGACAGTGTAATTCTTTTCTGCTCAAATGGATTTAACAAAAGTCGTATAATTGATTTCAGCTTTAAACAAAATCTTTTTTCTTAATTAATTTTTAAAAATATTGATTTAACATATTATGGAAACTTTTTGGAATATATCCACATGTGGTATGGTTAATAAAAACAATGAGTTCAATAACTGATTAATATGCTTCGTTCTATTTAAATATATTTCATTCTATTCTAATTTTGAACCAACAGTAGCAAAACATAGCCGAAACAAACACAAAAATAGCAATTTCAGTAAACAATAACGCACATCAGCAAATTACTCTTACAGAACTCCTATAGAGTACATCGGCCAAAACATATGAATTTTGGAATATGATCCAACCCTTCAAAGAGTCACTTGAATGAGCTCAACTCGACTACCATTCAAACTTTCTGATTTTATAGCGTCTGTGAGAGGATATAAAATGCTTAAGAATAAAATTTTGAATTCGAAATCTATTGAACCTATTACCATTCCAACATTCAAAATCCTTCATTTTCTCTAATTCATCCCAAATCACCAAACATTCGTCAAGTTATTCACTAAATCCAGGTCCATTCAGTAACTATTATTGTATCTATAAAATGAATAACAATATCAAACGTATTGAAAGAATTTTCTATTTTTGTATAAAAATCTATTTCCAAACTTCGAGTACATTTCAAAATATCAAATAATTACACATAAAGCAAATAAACAAATCACCAATTAAAACTTTATGGATTACTCTACACTTTTGCTTCATAAAGAGGAAACAGTTTATTCAGGAAACAAAATGCTAATCTAAGCACTAATAAGAGAGAGAAAGTAAAATTTTCTCCGGCAGCTAAATATTTTGATTTTTTTTTCAGTCATCATTACAACGAGGACTCTCCAGAAGTTTCCTCGCCAAACCAGAGAACATGTCAAGCACCACTTCAAACCGGAAATCGCGAAAGCGAAGGATCCAGATGTATGCAATTTTATTTCAGAGCTCAAAGAGACAAGGATCTGTGGAAAAACTGAAAAATAAACGCTGAGCTATGAAATTAATTGATCATAAACGAATAGCAACTCAAAGTTCATCTGGTAAATTCCGGATGGGAAAGAGTATGTTAAAACCGCGTTGTGATAAATTGATTTTTCGATCCGATATTTTTTTTAATATTTTTGGAAAAAGTATAAAGGGACCATTTTTAAATGGTCTATGAGCATTGTGATTAAAACTTCAAGGAGTAAAAGGTTATGACATTTAATTTATCAGCTTGAGGCAACAGCACTGCAGGGAATAAATATTTCATTAGAAAGAGTATGGAAATATCTAGATAGATAGGAAGTACTTTAATTTACTAAATCACTTTTGCGTCCATATCTCTAGATTGCTTTTGATAGATTAAAATGTTAAGAACCTCACTAATCATTATTATTTTTACGTTCGAAAGTGGAAACTGGGATATCATTTAAATTAAAATGTTTTCTCTCTCAACAAAGTTTAACGACGAGTTTTATTCTTACTTGAAAATGCCATTGAAAAAACAAAGTTGTTTATTTTTCAACATATTGATCCATCAATAAAGAAATATTTGATCCATCAATCAAGAAATTATTTCCATGTTTCAATACATATAATATAAAAAATTGATGTAATTTTAATCTGCGAAATGATTTTTTTAATGTTCTTCTCTTTGCGTTAATAGTAATTTAGAAAAAATATATTACCTCGATATAGAATATTTAATAATGGTTCATTGTGTGAAAAACTTTAAAAATTTATTTCTAATTATAATTTCAAAAATGATATTATTGAAGAATCTCAAACATGGAAAAAAATATTTGTTATTTTCATATCTTTATCTAACATTAACCTAACTTTATTATTCTGAAATTAAAATGGAATTTTATTAAATCTATAGATTTACATTGTGTAAGTAAATCAAGGGATTTAAGAAAATTCTTTTAACCATTTCTGGACTAATATAGCCAAATTAATTTTAATGTTTATTGTTAACTTCCCTGAATAGTTTTATAGGAAATCAAATCTCTATTACACTGATATTGTAAGGTAAAGTAAAGTTTTTCTTATTAAAAATGGTTGATCAACATAAAGAATCATGACAGACTCTTGAAAATTTCCATAGAACATTTTAATTAGTTAAATTTCTTCTGATTAGTTGTTTGAAACCTAAGAATTTTTCCCTACATCAACTTAGTAAAACATTGAAAATCATTTTTTTTTCAAAGAAAAACACCAAAAGTCATGCACTATAATACTTAGGTTTGGCATTCATAACAATATTCGTTATTATAACAAAAAATCCTTATTTTTACATTTACAAACAGAGTACTAAGCAACTAAAATGTTCCGCTGTATATATGTATGATTATATTAAATGATGTCATATATCTTTATCTGAATAAAATTCTCAGATTACATCCAGAAAGCATTAAATTATCTACTTTATCGCAATCAAATATCGATTAACAATTCATAAAATTTTATCTTATCCTCCCATTAAGTGCTGTTCACGCATTTACCCAAGCTGTACACTCCTGTGTACAGCTTGGTTGTTGTACGTTGGTGGTTTTTCACCCCTTCTGAAAATTGGTCGCGATTCAAAACTTCTTTTTCAAGATTTCTTTCCCAGCTAGAAAAATTGAAAAATAAAGTGCAAAAAAAATATTATTATATATAGAGAGAAAGAGAGGGGGGTGAGGATAGAGACAGAGTATAGTGGTTATTTAAAATCGGTTTAAATTGGTTAATGGTCTAAATTAAGACAAATAAAAACTTGAAAAATAATAATATTCTCACAAGGTAACTTAAAATTTGAGATAGTAAATTTAATTTCTTTAATTTTTTTTCAAATATTATTTTTGATAAGCATTAGACTGGTATAGGTGACAATAGCAGTACTAATATTAAACAATAAAAGATATCAAAATGGCTTTTATTTAATAGTTCTGCAATTGAAAATACTATCAAGTATTTTTTTACATTGTAAAAATGAATATTGGAAATAAGAAATTTCTATTTTTAATGTAGGATAATTAAAATGTGATTTATGTTACTAGGACATTTTAAACTAATCATATAACCCTTCACTAAAAATTAGTTCAAAAATTTTCTTAAACATTATATAGATATATATTACATACATGTTTTATAAAAAATATATATGGTCGTGCCTTCTAGGGTTAATAGGGCTAACATGTCGCTTGTATACGACAATTTTCAATTGTTTAACAAAGTAACAAGTCTCGGTAAACCAAAAGATTTCCTTGTTCATGTTGACTATTGAAATGGTAAGATACCTAGAAATTCTTGAAAGCTCACTTTGAATGATGTAGGTCTTGATCAGGGAGAATAAGAACTGATTTTTTTACGTATTGGGATGAATACAAAAATTTTAATTTCAGCATTAAAGATGTCACAATTTATAGAAGGCTTTAGTGTTAATTAAAGTGTATTTACACACTGTATTAAGCAATTAAAAAATTAAATATATCTTGTATCAATATATATATCAAACCTGAATCTTAACTATATATATATATAACCGTAGTTAAGAAACATTAGCATACCTTCCTTTCAGTCAAAAGTTTACAACCAAAATTATTTTTACCAAAAAGATGTAAAGAAAATTTTTTACCACACATTAGGATATTTATTGAAATCTGATCAAGAGCAGTTAGATTTAATTAATGCCAAGAACTATATTCGTGTTTCTATGACGGTTAATATTATTTGTCAGAATTTATGAATATGATGACTTTATTTGTTTGAATAAAGATGTCAAAACAAATAATATGGATGTTTATCAAACCCTTTTTACAAAACTTTAAGAGTTTTGGCAGTTGGCTTCATGCTTCATTTTCTTCCTTACCATATGTAAAATGCTCAGATAAAATAAAACTTCTCTCACAATTCACCTTTAGATACCATTATTGAATTATTATAATTAAAAATATGCATTAATACATCTTCCTAAATGTTTTAATTACTAATTTGGTAGAAATGATTTGAAATCTTAAAATGTCTAAAAGTTTTTTAAATATAAAAAAAAATTAATATTACTAAACTGAATATTTTTAAATTGGGTAATCAAAATTTAAATACTAAATTTATTTCAAAATATAATCACGGTCCCCAAAAATGCTGTTTTTTTACTTAAAATTTGTATTATTTTGGAACTAATATCGAAAAAGGAAAGCCATTAAAAAATTAGACTTGCAAATATTTTTACAAAATTAAAAATAAAAATAGAGTTACATCATTTCATTGGAAAAATTATGGCAAACAATTGCAATGTTCTGTTCTTTAGTCTAGACAAATCGTTAAAGAAAGAGAAAAACGAAAGAAAAAAAATTCTCTCTTAAATTTTGAACGATCAATAAATTTAATGATTAATAGATTTTATTATATTAACACATTTCGAACTGAATTCAAGTTCCACATGATGGCAAAATGCAGTTCCTTTTTGCATTTATATCTTGATCGGCTCAACGACAAGCAGATTTAGAACGCTTTAACTTTGTTGATGATGTTATTTCTACTTTTCAAGTTGGTGTAAAAGACAGTCAGCCTTCTTTGCTCTTTTTGCCGGTTTCTTTAAAGGTTTTTGTTGTTATTGTTGTTCTAAATACTGTATCCGTGTTTTAAATTTTAGTGAATACTTTTTAAATACTACATATTTCGTTTTTAATCAACTTTGAGAAAAATACTCAAATTCACATTATTAGAGAAATCTTAACGAGAATCTCTAAAAATTCTCTCTTGAAAATAAAACTTTTTCTTGGTACACCTTGCTTTTGAAAAAAAATGCCGATTTTTGCAGTGAAATAATTTTTAAATCTGATTGTATAAACCCCAATTATAAGTTTTAAAGTATATTTAAAAGCTTTAGCTATTTAAAAGATATTTTTTTCTTAATAAAGAATCATCTTGAATATTTAAAAAAGTGAAGTTTAAATTTATAAAAAATAACTTGTTTTTATTTCTTTAAATATTAACGTGTTGTATACAACCGAATTAAGGATTAAGACTGCTTTCTTTACAGCGTTGATTCATACTCAAAATTTTTTCGAAATTAAAATGTATTTCACAAATTTTACGATATGATGAAAGTTTGCAGCTTTTTTTCCTTTTTGATTTGAAGATCTGACCGTACATT
This sequence comes from Argiope trifasciata, assembly GCA_026543055.1. Lineage (NCBI taxonomy): Eukaryota > Metazoa > Arthropoda > Arachnida > Araneae > Araneidae > Argiope > Argiope trifasciata. The sequence continues at coordinate 159,891 of JAPMOQ010055430.1, read as the reverse complement.
ATAAAGAAAAAATTATTTCAGTATCTTTCTGGATTATTATTGAATTGCATTATATTTCTAGAAATACCAACAGTTCTCAAAAATTCGAAAAAGTTCTTTTAAATAACTTTAAATAAACAAAAAAGACAGTAAATAAATTTCGGCCCATGAAAGAACTTTTTTCTACTAAAACTCAAAATTAGCAGAATTTTGAAACTAATAAACATATCAATCTAATTTAAATCTCCAATAAAAAGAAATTTTAATTGGAAAACTTCGAATAGTAATTCTGAAAAACTGCTTTTTATCTTACATGAATATTGCTAATGCAACATTTCTTTTAAAATAGAAGTGAAAAGATCACGAATTTCCTTGACCTTATTTCCTCACTTTTTCTTTGACCTCTTAATTTAACTTTATAATTGCTACCGCAAATTTCTTTTTTTACTGATTCCAATATATTATATTCTAAAACAGAAATTGACGTCCAGTTTCTGTTGTAAAAAATATATTTCATGCAATGTCACTTTTAATAATCTTATTGGAAAGTTAACATAACGCTTGTTCTCAAAAAGTGTATTATTTCAATTTGAGGAGCTTTAATGATACGTTATTAAAGCTTATTAAACGACCCGTTTATGTCAATAAACTTTTCACATCCTAAATTAATTCATTTTATCGCATAATATTTTCTGCTATTATACGTAGTTAATTTATCACACCATTTAAAACAGACGAATATAATATTTTTATGTGAAGCCATGCACGGTTTAGAGTTTTGTGTTCAAATCACAAAAAATTGTGTGTTTATTTAATTAATTTAATTTCATGTGTCTAACATTATTCGTATCTCGAAAATATTATTATATTATTCTTTGTATAATGTAAATGGCATTTTTTATATAATGTACATAACCATTATACTTTATATGATGTATAATGCTTATATAAACAACATACTCGAAGAGAAAACGTAAAAAACATTTCGACCTTTTTCAAGCATAACGGGGTAAAAAACAGTCGAGTAAAATATAAATTTTCTAAAAACGCTGCAAAAGCACAAAGAAAAACACATTTTGCTCTTTTATTACAAATAAGAAAGATTTTAATCAAGAGAATGTTATATTGTTATGTAATTCCGAAATATTTATAAATAATGACGAAAAGTTTTAAAATAAAAATATGCCTCTTTGTTTAGGACAAAATTAAACAAATAAATTTAAATTTTATTATAATTTTAAATCAGACATAAAGAAATCATGCATAGCTGCATTTTTCGAAACAAAAGAAATGGTATTGTAAATGCGATATGAAAGACTAATGTAAAAGGTACAAATGATAACGAAAGGAACTCTTTATTCTTTAAGAATAGGATAATACTATTGAAATATTGTTATTTCTGTAAAATAATATAAGATTACAAATTCTTTTCAATGCAAACAAAATTATAAATCCTGTTTAAAAAATTACATGTGATTTTATATGAGACATATAAAAATTATACTCAAATACATGCAATGTATCAAAAAATTACAAATGATAGAATGATGATATTGTTCCAAAAAGAAACAACTGATAACACTTTTTTTGCTGTACATGTTTTAAGAACAACTTTTATTTCATAAGAAAATCACTACCAATTTTCATATTTTATAGATTACAATTATTGCATTTGGGATCTGAAAATTTAATTTCTCAGCGATACAAAAAAATTACAATAATATTTTAAAGGTTAATTTGTACTGTTTATATATTGTTTTGTTTTTATCTCGGTTATCTTTTTATTTATGGTGTGTGTATTATTTTGATGCTTTTTAACAACTTCTAATATAATTCCCCATACATTAATGAATTGCGAAATCTGGTCATGAATTTGAAATAGTTTGAGCATTCATCTCATGATGTAATATAGTTTCACCTTCTAAATCTCTTATGGGGTTAACTGGTTATTATTTACTTCCAAATATTCAATTACTTTTGAGAGAAAATTTATGTTCGAAAATGCTGTATATTTTTAACAATGCTCTATAACAAAAAAAAACCCATCTTACAGTAATGATAACAATTTTCCGTATGAAAAAAGGTTGATCTATCGTATTTCCTTTTATTAAAAAAGGTTAACCCTCTTTTATTTGTGAAATCAAATAGATGGTATAATGGAATAATATAATCTTTCAAGTGATAATTCGTCAAATGTTATCTACGAAATTTCAGTTACAACCCTACAGAACAGAAATGAAGTGTTTCTTAAATTTGTACTTATCACTTGATAAGTGCAGATGATGGATGGTACAATGACCTCTAAGATGGAGGTCATTTGCAGAGAATTCAAATGCTTAATCGTCGAATGAAACGATTAATTATTATTTAAGTTTTCGGCAAAATCCTGTGATTTACTGTTATTACACTCAAATTATATCGCAATCATAAATCTAAAAAAATAACTGCTATTAACATAATTATCTTGTAGGTCCTTATTTCAACCAAGATAATATTTAGTTATATTCTATAAAAGATATTTCATTACAGGATTCATCCAAAATATTTCTTAAAAATTTGTATCATTTGCTTAGTATGCATTCTATAGCATATGCTAATTTATTTAAAATTGTTTTGAAGTCATTAAAAACGTACGTTTCATTTATATAAATTTTGTTTCATAAAACAGAAATATTATTGAACTGTTAATCTTTTCTAACAACAAACTGTTCTCATACATTTTTCTGTAAAACATGTTTATATGGTTCTCTTGAACATGATTTGGAATAAAATACGGAGTCTTCAAACAAACTCAGTAAGAGTTTTGTGATATGACATTTTATTATTACTCAGAGCTAATTAACCAAGATATATGTTCAGAATTTATAATAAATAAGATCATGGAAAATCAAAAGGAAGTATTAAAAGTAGAAACCTAAGAGCATAAATCTAATATGGTTACAGTTTGTATTTCTGGAAGAGTTTCAAAATGACTGAAATCCACCTTAAAACTACGCTAGGTGGAATAACAAAAAAAACTTCACCAACCAATCACACCTCATAGAGCAAATATTTTACGACATACATAGATTCAAAGTAGTTTATCAGTTTTTAATAAAGATATTTTTGAGATAGCAGTCGGAGAATAATAAGTCTCCAAATAATTCGTACTGTCACGAATTTGTAATTTTGTTTCACAGCATAATAAATCCTTTCGCGAAATAGAAAGCTATACAGATGACTATAATGGATGTTGAATCAATTACCGTTAGCCTTGACAACATATTTAGTGTTCATTTGACCTAATGCTGAATTTCGTGCTTTAGATACAAAATCGAAGATTCCAGAAATAGTATAAAACTTGGCAATAGCTCTATTCAGACGTGAGTTATGTATATTTTTCTAGAATCTTCTCTATCATGTAAAGAAAACTATAAAAGTGTTGAAAGGAGTGAATCTGTCGGTACTGAGTCAAGTTGAGAGTCGAAAATAGTCAGTCAAGAAAAGCTGAAGATTCTGAAGTTATGAGTAGTAATGCAAAATTTATTTCTTGAGAATTCTCATTGATCACTTTATGTTGTTATGATTGATTGTTACCGATTTACAGCTCTACTGATTATAGCATACTTACTCATACTGATTATAGCATATGCTATAATCAGTAGTGTAGGTATGCTGTTCTAGTATGTGCATCGGCTCTGTTTTACTCTCGGTATATTCTTGAGTTCGTACAGACTAAAACATTATTCTTTGCATCTTGGATGTTTACCTGAACTTAATTTTCAAATTAAATTTATCATAATGATATTCCTCAGTTCCATAGATGGCATTGATGAATAGTGTTATAGATCTGTAGTAGATATATGCTTTATTGAAGTCTTTGATGCCTTCAAAAGTACCACTTGTTGCAATTTAATTTGTTTTATAAAACAGTTTTGTAAAAATGAATCCACAATGCTTGTTTACCTAGATATTTTTAATCCCTATTATTGCATCATTTATTTCCTAAAATATCGTTTTAATTTTTGTGAAAATTATAACCCAATTAAGATAGCATTTCTTTATAACTTTAAAAGAAACATTTAAAAAACAACATTCAAATGCTTGTTATTTTATAAAAGAGCTCTCCTTAAATCTTATATATTCTGCTATATTTGTTTACTTCCTCGAAACTTTTCTTATCCTACCCAACAGACATGGTTTTATTGCCCTTTGTAATACACAGTAAAGATATTTAAGTTCTTTAACCTAGTTTTACTGCGTTACGTGTCCTGAATTATGCTGCGGGGGCACCATTACACGCGCCGATTTAACAAAAATAAAACTTGTCGCCGAGACTCAGTTTTTCTGGTCTTGAAGCTCTAATTAAGTTTCTGACATAGTGAAGCGTTTCCTTTATTTTCATTTTTATCTTAACTATTTGAATTAACAAGGGCATATGCCTCCTGTAATGAAATTTGCATCGACTTTTTGGGCTTCCGCAGCATAATTATTACTGATTTTTCCTTCTTAACTCATTAATTGATTTTGGAAACTAAGTATCCGTTTCTTCTAAAGAAAAAAAAAATCAAAAGACGAATTCGTATAAAAGTAAATAACGATGTGATATTTTAACTAGTCCATGCAAGAAGGAGAAAAAATGGATAAAAAAGTTGTAATAAGTATGAGGCAAAAAAAATATGTTAGATTCGAGCAAAGGTTGCTTGAATCCAGACAGAAATAGAAAATGTTGCTAATAATATGTCATTCTATAAACGCATAACGCTGCTAGTAAAAATAAAGAATCGTCTCTTCCCGATTTCTATAATTCTTCCACATGCTGAGTGTTTTGTGTTTAACTTCGTCGTATGGGAAAGAATATTGACTATACATTATGGAAATTTATTTATACCCATTAATCGAAAGACTCCAGCATTTTTTCGAATCTACAGCCCCAGATGGAAAAAAAAGAAAAACATCAATAAATATAATGTGTTAATATACCTTAAAGCCCTTCAAAGTACTGAGTGTTTCAAAAACTTCCTTTCTTCCTTAATTATTTCATTTGAATATATAGCTCCAGTTCCAATGATTCATCATTTAATGTGTGCAAATATTTGAAAATACTTTGACTTCTATAGAGAGGGAAATAAATGGGAAAAATTAAATTTTTATCATGTTAATTAGTAAAACGTTATATTTACTTTAGAAAGCCTTTAAATTAGTCCGTTTAAATTAGTTTCCTATTTATTAGAAACATTTGTGCTTTAGCTTGCAAAATTTTGTGAAATATCGAAAGACAAATTTACTGACTTAGACCATATTTCTGCCGCTATTTAGATACCTAGCCAGACTTCCACTTCAATTTTCCCAGATAATATATACATCACAAAATATTAATTAAATAATAGAATTAGAAAAAAAATAATACATTTTCTGACTTCTATGAAATTTTTAAAAAGGGTAGATAATTCATAAGTTATAGTGATTCTAAATGTATTCAAAATCAACACTTTTATACAAATTTTTGCATTCTTTTAAGAATACTTGCTATTATGTGCCATTGAGTTCATCTCTTGTAATTTAAAGAAAGATCTTTTAAAATCCATTGTCAAATATCAACGAACTGTAGGTATTATATATGATCTAGAGGATTAATTGGGTTTGGGTACAGTCAAACCCAATTAATCCCTTAGATCATATAAATCGTAAATCAAATTTATTTGAATATATCGGTCATCCTTCAGCAAACTATTGTATAAAATGGAAGCAATCAAAAAATTTCAGCACCATACTTTTAAACAGAATTGCGACTGACGATGAACTTTTTGTTCGAATAATGAATTTTAATCCTTCCAAAAGAGATTTTTTGGAAATTAATTCTCCTGTGTCGGCTAAAGTAATATTTGTTAATCCAAATAATATTTCGCAGCATAGAGATATTTGATTTTACTTAATACAGCATCCCGTTGTAAAATTCTGCTATTCAATTGAATAGTTGCTCTGATAGCTGTTGTAACAGTTCGTGTATGTAATTGAATGCTACCTGGGTATTAATTATTACATTTCAATACTCCCTACACAGTCGGGTTTAGGATGCTGAATTGTGTGAACTGGCTGTTAAATAGCATGAATGTAACTTGAAAATTGAATCAAAACGTTTATTGCGGTATTGTATGTATAACGCTTAATACTAACCGTTACTCTCTGTCAATATCAGAAAAATTTATTTTGCAATTTTTATTTTTTCTATAAACCCATACATGAATATTAGAAAAACGACTTCTGTATTCTTCTGCAAAATCCTTATAAATTCCTAATAATTAAGGACACAAAGAAATAATGATAAACAATTTAGAAATGGTAGCAAATTAAATTAAAACAATATGCAAGGCCTAAATACTTATGAATAATAAATTTAAATTTACTTATTCAATAAAAAATTACACCGAAAGTAAAATAAAACTTAATTTGCAAAGTACACAGAGAATTAGAAGATCATTTTTAAAAATACGTACATCTACATTCATGCATTCTATAGAAATCAACAATAATGTTAAAAAATTTGGCATCTTTGTGTTTTCAAAGAAGATATAAAAAGACTGAAGATATTAAAAATTACCTATAAAGATTGAATTATGAAATTGTTCTATTATTTTAAAATCTTATATTTTTAAATATGATTCAATTCTAAAATTAAAAAATAACCATCCTATCACTTCTTTGAAAAGCCTTAAAACCATTTTTTCCCTGTGTCCTACCTCAAACCCATCACACTTTAACATAATAAATGAACTGATGGTATCACATTAAATTGAAACAAATGAGTATGTACAATTACTTATGAATAATGAAATTAAATTTGTTTCTTCTATAAAAAATACTTCTATAAGGAAATGAAATTTACTTATTCAATAAAAATACTTTTATAAAAAAATCGAATTTATTAATTCGATAAAAAAATACTTATATAGTAAAATTAACTTTACTTCTATAAAAATAATTCTATTATAAAATTAACTTCATTTCTCCCATAAAAATTCTTTTATAGGAGAATTACTTTTTCTAAAAAAATAATTATATTTAGTTCTTCTAAAAAATATATATTTAATAAAGTTAAATTTACAACTTGTATAAAAATACTTCTATAATAATATTAAATTTAAATTTCTTCTTTAATAAAATTAAATTTACTTCCTCTATAAAAATACTTCTATTGTAAAATTTAATTTACTTCCTATATAAAAAAACTTTCATAGTAAAATTAAATTTACTTCTTCTATAAAAATACTTCTATAGTAAAATTAAATTTGCTTCCTTTATAAAAAATCTACTATTACAGAACTACTTTTACTTCTTCTATAAAAAATACTTCTATAATAAATTTAAATTCCTTTATACTTTTAAAATACTTCTATAATAAAATTAAATCCATTTATCCTATAAAAATAATTCTATAATAAAATTTAATTTAATTTCCAACATACACAAAAATAGAACGTTGATAAAGTAATTCGTGTCTATATATTCTAGAGAATTATGTTGTAATGCTAAAATTTTTGGTCTCATTGTTTTTTAAAATATGCATATAGCGAATAAATTGGTATGAAACAAATATCTAGAAAGATTCATTTGTGAAATTCTTCCAAAATTTCAAAATCTAATGTTATTAAACATAATTCCTAGAAAAAAAAACTATCCTATCATTCAATTCCTACGATTGGTTCATACTCCTCTTATACATATTTATTTATGTATCGTGTTCAAATTTTCAATCGTTGATAAAATATTTTTTATTCATCCATTCAAGTTCAAATACATTTTTTTTAATTTGCAGTGAATGACACTGGATATTAATACGGATTTTTTTTCAAACATTAATTCTTGAATTAATTTAATAAGTTTCTAATGCTTTAAATAGAGTTTTTGCAGTTTCTGATGAAACTTGAAATCTACAGGCAGAAATTCAATCAGTAAAATGAGAGGATTTTTCTCTTGAAGGTGTAGAAAGTGAGTTCAAATATTGCAATGACAAATTATAGACCAACCTTGGCCTTATAAATTAGAAAGAAAAAAAATACGAAAAAATAGTTATATACAAGAATAATAGTCCAACACCCTATATAGAAAGAAAAATGGAAATTTGCTTTCCATTTTACCACTTAATATTGTGATTTTCCTATGTATATACATATCTGTATTAATTGTTATTATTCATTAAAAAGTAATTAAAATACTTTGTTGCCCTAAGCAAAATTTGACTTTAAAATTCTTTGTTGCCCTAAGCAAAATTTGACTTTAAAATTCTTTGTTGCCCTAAGCAAAAATTGACTTTAAATTTCCTTATTTTTTTTTTCAATCCAGATTGAAAAAACCATCACTGAAACATACGCTGTGCTTTGAAAGTCCTTTACCCCATTTTTCCCGTGATCCTCTTCCCCAAATCCATCGTCTCCAACAGCGCGCACGAATCAATACGCTATTCATGATTTCTACCAATATTAACAAAAATGAGGATAAATGTAAGGAAGAAGGGACGTGCAAGATAATGAAGCGTAACACTCATCCGCACATGTGAGGTAATCTTCAACTCCAGAACTTTGTATTAACGGGTGATTAAGTGCCCCGGCGTATTGGATGATTCAGCTCAGGCTTTGCCTTACAGCTCAGTCTCATGCCCTCCCCTTCATTCTATTAAGAGGAACAGAGCCCGATTTTTGATAGATACGATAATGATTTGGAGACGAAGAACTCATTTTTTTGTCTAGCCGTATATTAATTGGCATGAATATAGAGATGGATTATCTTCTCCTCTTTGAAGATTGATTCTGGGAAATAAGGTTCACCTCATTTTCTGCCTGAGATTATTAGTTCGTAGGATCCTCATATTCGATCCAGTGTGGTTTAGTAAATAAGAGTTATTTCTGCACCTGCATAAGTTTGAAAGATTATTTTGTCAGAGAGATGAGTATGATGAGAATATTTTACTTATAAAATATTTCTTGTGAGGTGGTTGTAAAATCTACAGCAATTATTCGGCTTTATTATCCTGGTTTTTTTAATAAATGGAAAAGCCTTGATGAAAATTTATTCATAATAAAGTATTTACAAAGAAATTATTTTTCATTACACACATAAATAAGTTAATTTTCATTGTTTCAATTCAATCATAAATTAACAATTAACCAAATTCAATTAACCAATTTCAATTAACCAAATTCTCGAATCCTGAGTGTTCACTTTGTTTCATGTTTTCATAGAATGTAAAGCTCACTATCAAAACTAATAGTTAATTATGGTTCAAAAATATTTTTGTATATTCCCAATCTGCATAATAGTTGAAAGAAAAGAAAAATTTCATAAGGCTGTGTTCAATTTACTTTATGCTTCTTTAACAATCTAATTTTGTACTCCAGAAAGAAGAAGAAATTTATTCTGTACTTAACATAATAGAAATAAAATAGTTGAATAAACTGTAATTTGAAGAGTTTTAGATCGAATTGCGAGTTTGTACTAGGATTTAAAATGTCTCAAGACAGAGAAAAAATTTTTCTCTTTACCTTAGCACTTCACTTCTGTTTTGATAATATTTTCATAAATTTTAAAGAGCCTTTATATAAATATTGCCAACATTATGAAAGTATAAAAAAGTCATGAATTATGAGGAGAAATTATAGTGTAAGACTTTAAGCGAAACTTTCCATCCATCAAATTTTCTTCTGATATAAAGTTAAAATATTCGTTCCATGGTGAGAAGAAACACTATATTTTGTTTTTTGAAAAATACAGTGTTAAATTTTTAATCAAAATAATATTATAACGTGGGTGCTTTTTGGTTGCTGTTTCAAAATTCAGAATAATAAAAGTGTTTTAAATATAAAACGTGGCTTTAAAATTGAAATTGCAAACTAAATATGAATAGTAAGGCGAAATAATATTATACCAGATAAGATAGATAATGCATGTAAAATTAAGTACATTGAAAAAGAATAATATTTAAAATTCTTTCAAAATTTATGTTTTAAATAAAAGTCTGTGTCTTTTGAATTTTTTATTCTACAATCTTCTAAAATACATTTGCACTATTTTGTAAAGATGGTTTTAAAAAATAATTGCTGCTTTCAAACATGAAAAAAAACTTTTGATTTAAAATTTTATGTGTATTTTTATCCTATAAGGAGCATTAAAAAAGCAATCAATACATTAGCAATATGTATTAAAATACCGCTTGAAAAAAATAAATTCTTAGGAAAAATTAATCTCTTCCATCACACATTTCTCCCTGAGGGGCTTAGAAAAGTGACCTGCCAACTTGGTCTGCTTGGTCTATAGAATTGTATCATAGCTGTCTCATCAGAAGTGAACATTCAAACTGCATCTTTTCCATACAAAACTGACATAAATACGTGATAAAAACTTTCTGTAAAAGGATGTATTTGAGCTTTTCTTCAAATTCACTTCCTATATTTTCCTTGATTATAGTTTTCCTTAATTGCATTTTATTAATCTACAAAATTTTGAAAAGTAATTACTCACTTATCAAGTGCAGAAACCAAATAAGTTAATAGATTTTAAGGCATAAATAATTGCCTTTAATATTTAATTATTATGTTATTACCTTTTAAACACTAATCATTACTCTAATGCATCAAACTGATACATGGCCTTATATTAGTTTTATGCATTAAGAATGCAATGAAAATATAAACATATATCTTTTGCTACTTTTGGAAAGATATTAGGTTGGTGCGTATGAAATGTCGGATTCTCTTTATATGCGGACGTTTGTCTCCCTGTTTTCGTTATACTTTTGTCTTTGGCATAACTTCATTCATAGTCGTATTGTCCATTGCCAGAGACTCATTTCAGCAAAATAGGTTTTCTCGAAGGTCTTCCCTTTTGTTATTTCTTTTGAGTTTATTGCCGATATTGAATTCTGCCGACATTCGCGTCATTTTCTTATATGAGTACAAACTTGGTAATAGTGCTGCAAAAGCTGCACGCAACATAAACCAAGCGTTTGGGGAGAATACGGTTAACGATCGGAAAGTGCAGCGTTGGTTCGAAAAATTTCGGACTGGTGATTTTTCACTGCAAAATGAGCTGCGCGGAAGACCCAAAACGTCTGTGAAGAATGATGACCTGAAGGTCTAGTGGAAGCGGATCCAGCCGTATCCACGAGGGAACTTGCTATCAGGATGAAAGTTGACCATACAACGATATTGAGACACCTTTCTGAGATTGGCAAGTTTAAGAAGATGGAAAAGTGGGTACCGCACGCACTGACAGAGAGAAATAAGCTGGAACGAACTGGAATATGAAGTTTTGCAGCATCCACCCTATTCACCGGATCTCTTGCCGACCGATTTTCATTTTTTCAAGCATTTAGAGCTGTTTTTAAGGGGCAAACACTATGAAAATGAAGACAGTCTAAAAAACTCGATATCAGAGTTTATTAATTCTAAAGACCAAAATTTTTTTAAGACAGGCATCTACGCTTTAAAATCTCGTTGGGAGAAGTGTATTGAAGCGAATGGAGCATACTTTGATTGAATAAACAGCCTTTGAAGAAAGATATGCAGTTTTATACAATCACTTAAGAATCCGACATTTCATACGCACCAACCTAATACTTGCTATCATTGCATTAATTCTAATAGTTTGTTCTTTTCTTCATCTTACAAATAAATGTTTTAGTATTATATGAAATAAGTATATTTTATCTCTTCAACTTTCGTAAATGAACCACCAAAAAGAAACTACTTAATGTAATGATTATTTAAAATATTTAAGGATTACTGCTTTCAATTTTCTTCACGATGTTATTCACGTGTTAAGCTTAGAATTAATTTTATAAAATTTACACCATACTTTTAGTATTATAAAAATTTTAACCTTGATTAATCCTTCATTCAATTATTTATAACATAATTACAGATTAAATTTTACTAAGAAATTTTTTTATTTTAAATATGTGATTAAGATTATTTGCTCAAAGTTTAATAGCTTTTAATATTTAGGAGCATTTATTGTGTCATATATTTGAGTGTCAATTGATAATTACATTTTTAAATAACCTCTAAAAGAAATTGAAATCCCTTTTGTTGAATTTCCCTCTTAAATGGCCATGTAAAATTCAGTTAAAAACATTACATTTACAAAACAATTTGAGTTTATGTACCTTCGGAATTTTTAATTAAAAACTATTAGAAATTGAATAGTTAATATCTTACAATTACAAAATTACTTTCATGCATTTATATTTATAAAATAAATCATTTGAAAGAATGCCAGTTCCTTTTACAAGGAAATTGAGTTATTTCAATTAAAATTTACCTTCTAACTAATTCATTCATTCTTATAAATGTCATCTTTAATATTACGTAATCAGATTAAGCGAGAAATGTATTTATATGAATTTAGAAGATAGCCAAAGTCATTAAATAAAATACATGATGATATTTTTATAGACTAATTCCTTATGTAAGACTGTATGAAATAATTAAGAGATTTTGTGGGAAATAATATTCATTAAAGAGGATTAATAATAGTAGGGATCAAGCATATAAGCTATGATAAGTCAAAATGAATTCCTTTACATGGGATTTTCTAGGAGTTACACTTTCTTTAAACTTCAAATTATTATAATTAAGCTTTAATTGTAAATTATTTTCTTAAATTGTCAAAGAATTCAGAATTCTTTAGGTTATTCAGAGTTATTATGTTATTATTAACAATCTTACAGTTTAACTAAAATAAAGAGCTTGATAAAAAAATAATCTTAATGGTGAACTTTATTTATAATGAGGAATTTTGACAATAATAGTTTTTATGAAAGTAATAAACAGAATAATAATTATAAGATAATAAATACAAAAACTACAATCGTGAAGTTAATAGAAGGAATAAATTCTTCCATATCATTTCATCAAAATATTTCGCTACTATATTATCTTGAGAAAGAAATTGATACAAAATCTAAATATTAATGAGTCGCATTTATACCTAACAAATGCACTTTTTTCCCGTAGAATTTTATTCCCATTTTTCTACTAAATGAGTGGTCTTCTTTTGTTTTTGTACGGAAGCCCTAATTATAACATAATCTCAAAAGCCTTATTTGTTTTTTAAGTTGATATATCATTTCAAAATTATTTTGAGATTGACCTGATTGATTTGTACTGTCTGTGATGACAATCACTTTAACTCTCGAATTTCACAAGTCAACAATGGATCGACATTTGACTCTGAAAGATTTCAAATGTATTAGGGTGATATGTAAGATGCATTTTTGTCTGTTATCTCCTTAACTCAGAGATCTTGAGTTCAAAAGTCTAAGCTCAGTCTTTTGGTCAAAGCGGCCCATTATTAGGCGCATTTGAATAATTTATTTAATTCATCATTAGATAATATCACGGAAATTATCAAAACAACCAATTAGTTTAAAATATATTAACGAACAAATGAGATTTAATTTTCTTTTACTTAGACTTTTAAGGATAAAATTTTACATGTATATTAAACTTTGCGAAAAACTAATACTAATATTCAGAATACTTCCTTAAACAGTTTAAAAACCAAGCTTTATTTATATTACCATATTTTTCAAAAATTAAAAACAAATTCTGACGATGGCAAAATTTTCCCTAAAGTTAAAACTATGTCAAGCTTCCCTAAATTAATGTCATGCACAGTAATGTTGAAAATTTTCGTCAAAAATAAAATCGCTCTGTGGAAAATCACTTACTCAGAAGACTATAAAAATGCTGGGAGGAGTTTATTAGAAACTAGTAAAATTTAAGAAGTCACGAGCAATCGAATTGCTCAGAAAAATATTTCACATCACAAGGCAGAAAATTTTACATTTTCTTCCTTACGAAAAATTTCTTTGTTTCAGCAATTAGAATTTCAAAAATTATGTTTCATTAAACGTGACAAACGGTTTTTTTTATTTTATTTCACATTCAATGTAATAAGATTTACTCTCCTAGGCTTGTAATTTAGTTTTTGCTAATTTTTTTCTGTTCCCTTTGCTTTATTTCATATGTTGGCATCAGTTGTTTACTAACAAATCTGGTGATTAAAATCTTACGATAATGTTTTAATATTCCTAATTCTAATTAATATTTTATGTATATTAGAATGAAAGGTTTGTATACATTAAAAATCTGATAAAAAGAAAAGAATTTCATTTGATTTCTTTCGGATATTAATGTAGCCAGCTAAGCAATGTATAATCAATAATTTTATAAAATAAAATAATTTTACTGAAGCAGTCTTTGACGCTTTCAATTCGTGTTGTTAAACTAACATAATATTAACTATGAAAATGTAATCCTTAATATAACTTAGACATATTTTCTGTCATCTTGGTCCTAAAAATTCTAGATTTTTCATTCACTTAATAAAAAATACCGCCTCAGATATTTCCAAGCATACATGATTTGAATGGTTTAAATATTGATTACACGAACATAAAACTCAGAAAAGCTCTCCGGAGAATCCATTTTTTAACCCTTAACAACAGTGCTACTTGAAATAGCATGCACCACATCAACAATTTAATTGCCATTCTGGCAAGGTAAAAACATAAATATGATAAAACAGAGCAATAAGTTATAATTTCAGCTTGTTTATTACAGTAGAAGAATCACCGCATGGCCTTTTCCTGACATAAGTTTTACTATTTAAACAAATAACTCTGTCAGAATGGTTATATAAGAAGCAAATCTGTAAAGTTCTGCTAAATTTTCACTGAAATTTTAAAATATTGGATGTTAAAATAATTTATAGTTTTCAAATATGGCAGCTTATGCCACTTAGATATGATTCCGATTATTCCTTATACAAGTCATGTGTCATCAGTATAAGAAATACAACTGGTTATATATGCGTGTGGTAAATATCTAATTTTAGAAGCGTACATCTTTCAACACTTTTAATGTGAATTTACAAACCTGAAACAATATATCTATACATTTTAATACAAAAAACTAAATATTAACAGTTTCTTGCTTATATATATATATATATATATATATATATATATATATATATATATAAATATAAAAAAATGTAAAGCCATATACTGCGCATTACATTTTAAGTATGATGTAATTTAAGTAACTTTTCCAATTATCTTTCTGATAATTCTCTGAAAAATAATCATATAATAATAGAGCAATGACATATCAATTACTGAGGAATCTCCTTTGTAATTGTACAAGAAAGTCTACCTTAAAAAATCTAACATTGTTATATTTTTTAAGCGATATTACAAGTTTTAAACATTTCCATTTTTTTTTTTGTCTACAGACCACAGAAATGCTTCAGAAGTCGGTCTTCAACCAAAAGATTTATAGACTCCACCCACAAAAGATCCGTTACGAACATTGATCCGCCAATACTATAGAATTTCATCCAGCTGATACTCAAAACAGCCCCCACCATTTCAAAGACATTTTCGTCATCTCAAACTGTCCGAAAACATTCCACTCGTGGAACTTTTCACTTCGAAACAATTTCATAGTCCTAAACTGTTCGTTTCTATCCTTACTCATCCGAAATGATCAATGCGATACGTTTTGGCCAGGACGAAAATTTGACACCCATGAAATATTCCATCCTCCCTTTATTTCTTTTCTTTTTTTTCCATCTCCACCCACCCTCCTTTTAGATCCTTCGCGCTCTTTTTATGGTCTTTTCAGACGAACAGCCCATTTAGTCTTCAAAAGGGCTACGAGTCCGATCGTAAATATCCTTGACGCTTATCCGTGACACGGCCTGGCGTTAGTCCCACAGGAAGGGTCATTTGATGCCGGACATTCCGTAAAGGGACCACTCTTAAGTGATGGCCAATGCCGATTTGATCGCGGAACTTCACACAAGCCATTGAAAATAAAGGGACCCTTATGTTGACGTTATGATTTGTTCCAGCTAAAAACCAAAGGATGCAGTAAGGCTTTACAGTGAATAAAATGTGCGTAAAACCATCATGTTATGTTGGAACACTTTTTTTACTATCGAGCTTATTATCAAGATCACTGTATGAAGTCTTAATAATAGGCATGCCAAGTGTTTCAAAAAAAGATGAGAGCGTTTTGCCATGCGATGACTGACATCGAAGTGAAAATCTTTACATCATTGATTGCATATTCTTAAATGTCGTAAGGAATTTAAAATCATTAAAGTCCTGCTAAAATTTCTAAAAAGGTAGTTATAATGGCCTTTATATTGTAAGGCAGATAGGGTGCTCACTAATGTAAAGAGACAGATTTTTGAAACATTATTTGCAAAAGTAAACCTTCTAAACGATATGACTCCTACATGTCTAACTTATTATCTCTGCAACTCATATTAAGAATGCGCTTTAACTGCCTTATACAGGTGTTTCTAACCACACTAACGTGTTTGAATTTTATTTGAAAACCACGTTTTTATCAATGGTTTCGTTTCATATCTACAACTGTCTTTTAAATTTCTTCCTTTCTTTATTCAATTATTGTCTTTTAATAGGGCTTCCTATGCAGTAGGGTTTTTTAGAAATGGGAAGAGTTTAAAGGATAGCCTTAGAAGATGTTTAATATATACCAAAAAATTGGTCTTGCTGACAAAATAAGTAAGTATTTGGCGATTTTAATAATAATTTTGCTTTTTTCACCGCTGATGAATTTGACGTTAAAATTAAAGGACACTGAATCTTCTAGAGTCTTTGCTAATGCTCAAGATTCACCATTCAATCAAGAACATTCGATATTTTCCACCGAAAGCTGTAAATTCGAGATGCACAGACAAGAATAGTCAAATCAAATTGAGAAGCATACCAACAAAATCGAAAAAAGAAACTTTCCAATGAAGTATGACATTGGAGTGTTGATCTCTGTCGAGTTCTTTCTGCTCGTTTTGTGATGTGAATTTATTTAATAGTTATTTATTTCTTGTGTGTGTGACTCATTTATACAGATATTGTTTTATACGTATATTTGTGTTTTTTATCTGCGTTTCTTGTCTTCTTGGAAAATAAAATGTTGTAAAAAAAATTACTAAACCAGAACTTTTCCCTAGACGAATCTTCCTGTAACAATAAGTTATGAAATGGCACTAAATAATAATAGTGGGATTTAGCGGCATGAAATACAGTGCTTTCTATTTGATATGAACAATGATTTATTTGTGAATTGGATAGCAAATACCCAAAAAATTCAAAATTTAATTCGATATAAGAAAAATTTTGGGACCCTTTGAATTTTTCTTCCTTTGCGACTACAATAAAAATCGAATTTACAAAAATAAACCACAAATGATAGATTATCCTTGAAAAAATCACTGAAGATATCATTCGTTCATCAGATAACACCATTCTAATTTGGATGTTCAAGAAAATTATCTGTAATAAAATCCGTCCATCAAACTCCACTACAAAGCCAATAATAATTAATTAAAATATCAAAATATTTGTGTACTTTAAAAAAAATTAAGATAAATTAAATTTTATTTAATTTGTAATGATTTTGGGGGTTCAGTTTTAACCTCGTGCAATCAAATTTTCGAAATTAAAATTGCAAAGGCTTAAGCTAATTATTCGCATAATGAAGAATAAATAAATTACTGCAAAGCTAATTATATGCAAAAAATGTGTTTGTCCATGTATTCTATAATGTAAATCAATAATTACTTCCCAGTTGTTTTAATATATTTTCAACTTTTCGGTTCTTGAAAAAAGGATTGATTTTTGTAACTAATTCTTTTATTATAGAATACAGAAGCTGGTAGAATAAATATTTCGAACCATTAGATATTACCTTTCATTTTAAGCAAATCAATTAGCTATAAAGGCTATAAATCTATACGAAAACGGAAATCACTACACGTTATTTAAGAAACAAAAGATAAATCCTTTTAACTGAATAATCGTGATTCATTTTAAATTAGTGTAGAGTAATTAGCAAAACTTTTAAAATGTATTCTATACCTAATATCAAAATTCCTTGCTTAAAAGTACTCATAATGTGTTAAAGTAATGTAAAAGTTTGAATAAATGAGAAAACTGAGCGCTTCACATCATTAGCATTTACACTTCTAATTTTTGTAAGATCCTCAAAACGTTTCAAATTAAATTGAAATTACTAAATTAATGGTCTTGAAAGAGAGTAAACAGTGTTTAGCTGTTTTAGAAAATAAAGCTCTCACTTCAATTAATTATAAGAGAAGTATAGCAATTATCGTTAATTATCTTAAAATTAACTTAAATGACTTTCTCTTGAATGTAATTATAGTTATTTTTAATATTTAATGATTGAGCAAACTTAGTACAGAAAGAATATTTTATTTTTTTATAGATACCTGGGAGTCTAAAGACAAATATTTAAACTCCTGTTAATTATGCAACTTCCAGAGAAAAAAAATTAATTCCGATAAAAAAAATCAGATTCTAATGCAATATATTTTAATGCTTAGTATTTAATATTTGTAGATGATATAACAGTTTTCGAGTTGAAATCAACTGTAATTTTTTTCCCCAGTTTTCAAATACCGCTATGAAAAGTGTTTCTTCAACGGAATTGAATTCCTCAGATTGTCTATCTTAAAGAAGTTGCAACCGGACCACATGATTCAGAAAGGATGAGATTTACAGTTATGAAGTGAGAACATTATTATTTCTAAATCATTATTTTTTTAATTAATTTAAATCATTACACAGTTTAAATTGATTTGATTCTATCACGAGACTATTAGATTGCGCATGCGTAGATATTTAAAAAAATAACGATTTTTTTTTCCCATCTCAAAATTGTTTAAGACTAAAGCTTTCTTTACCCGCAAGAAAAATACTCTGTGCATCTTCAGGTGATAGAGCATCTTCAGCTTTTTAAGAACCTGCATTTTATTGACCATATAGGAGAAACGTGTTCATTCGTTCTAATTTGTAACTACTTGTTGGAGGTAAGTAGAAAATTTAACAACCGACTTTATCATTTGTTAATAACTTTAAAAACGAAAAATGCATGTCTCAAAGGCGATAAACCTCCAATTTTCTGGCCTTTCGTGTTGTGGCTTCAAAAAACTTCCTACCAAAACAACGTTATGCTATCATAAGATAATAAAGAAACTTTACTTAAGCTCATTATTAATCCTTTATTTAAAAATTCTTTTAATGTCACAGTATTTTGATTTTTTTTCTAAATTTTCTGGGACTTTTCTGCATATCTGAGCCCATTAGAAAGTCCATTCAAATGTTTTATCTCCCCGCATTGTTTCTCTTGAAACACAAATCTTTCTAAAGAACCCGTATGTTCTACAAGAACAAATATTTGGGAAATTGAGTGGACAATTCTTCACGTCAAATGCGATACGGCTGGAAATATTTTCTTAACCATTTCGTCCTCTTTTGCTGATCGGGAAGAAATGCCTTCTAAACTGCTATAATTTTACTCCTGACATCTTAAAGGGAATCAGGGAATTTTCCAATGTATTTCCGACAGAAAGAAAAAAAAACTTATCAGCTGTCGTTTCTGTACTGACACTTTGTTGACTGGAAACGGATAAACTCGTTTATCTTTTTATGTGGATACATCAGTGCTTGGAAGTAATAGGGGCATTTTATAAAGAAATGAAGCATGAAGATGAACATTGCGCATGTTCACTGTAAAATGATTTTAAAATCCTATTCTCTTGTTAAAATAAATTTTATAACACAAAAGCAAATATCAAGAAATAGAAAAATTAGTGCATAAATTTAATATTTATCGTGTTAATAATAGTAAATATTAATTTTAAAAATTTTAATGATTTCTTTTTTTTTGTTTCAATTCTTTATGATATTCTTATAGCATGTGAAGAATTCTCGGGAGATTAAATAGCAATATTTTAAACGTAAATGTGAAATTATTTGTTTGTATTTTTGATAGAAATTATGTATTATTTCAAAGGTGAACAAAACTACCGTCATAAAAAGATACTCTAGATCTTTCTAAGATGAACCTTCGACACTCCTAATTAATATTAGGAATGAGAATAGTATTTCATCTATAGAAGCACCACGTTCAAACTATAGATATTAGTATTTCAATAAGCATTCGCCAAAAATCTTATTAAATATTAAAAACTTACTAAAAGACTCACTCTTATTTTAAGAATTGGAATTTAAACAAGGTTTTAGGGTTTCAAAAAATTTAATAGAGCACCATAATTGAAAAAGAATAACATAAAATGTCTTTTTTGAAGTATGTACTATATAGTTTAGTGGATGTGAAAATGCGTTTCTCACAAATTATTTACATTTTTAGAAATACCTAGAAATAATCGATTTACAGATCTGACTCATATATATTTAAAAGAGATATAAAGGTTTCTAAGCTGTTTAATTATACTTCAGATTAATGTTTAATAGCCAATAACTCATCAAATGGAGATCTAACAGTCATTTATCTTATGACTGATGTTATGGTTTCTTTTCATAATTAACAATATGTTAAACCATAATACTTCAACAAATAATGAGAGGATTGTCTAGTTCATTAAATTATACTTTTTATATGTGTAAATTTGTAATGAAGTCAAAATAACAATCAATTAAAAAGACAAGAATCAGTGGCACGATCTGAAATATCCCGTTATCCTTCATGCTTTCATATGGAACATAGCAATAAATGCTGTAAATAAAATATTTTGAATACTTGTTGAATTAAATAAATTCATTGGTCATTCAATGAAAAGAATGTTGCATCTAAAATATATAAAACTCTCAGTTTCTAATTCAATTAAAATAAGCTTTGCAAAAACGCTTATATGATAAATGGAATTAAAAAATCCCCAAATGGTTCCTCAATTAATTCGAGACACCAGTTCCTTACTCATCCAAAATTCAAAAATACATTTTAGGTGTTTAAAACACGTACGGTTTATTGGGATAATGAAAAAGATGACATGTTCACCAACGAGCCCATCAAAGAAGATATTTCTGTAAGAAACTTCAATGGGATTTCAAGTAGGATTTACAAAAATATTTCTAAAAAAAGGCCAAATCTTAAAAGTGGAAGCATTGATCTATTTGTACATGAAATTCTCAAAGCAGATCAACTAAACCCAAATTCCAGGTCTTATAAAGAAATCCTTTTTTTCATAGAACAAGTAAGTTTTCTTTTCACCATGAATGTTTAAGAATAGAATATTTAATAATTTTACTTACCAAATTTCCAATGTTAAAAAGTAGATAAAAAATATTTTCCCTTAGCTACATATGTATACTTCCATAATAAGGCGTTCTCTAAGTTAGCTTCCAGAAATCCTTCCAGAAAGTGCTTTTTCTGAGTTTTCTTCAGTTCCAGGTCGGGTTCAAAATTTTTAACTTTATATGCATATTGTATGAATATTAATATAAAATTCCTATTATCCAGCAAATTACATTTTTGAATCTTTGTGTCAGCGAAGAATGCAGGGGAAAACAGTTTAAAAAATATATTTGACGAATTTAGTTTAAAACTTGACACAAATCCTTAATTTTTCTTAAACTTGCATTCAGAAATTTGTCAATTTAGTTTGCAGTATTTTTAAATACCTGCTTTCACAAACTTGTAAATAATTTGGTCAGAGTCAAATACTTGAAGGCTGTAAATTTGAGGAAGAACTAGGATTCCAGTGATTTAGTTATTTCTCAAATTTCATATGTCTTACTAATCGTATTTTTGAATTATCATGTTGGCCGTCACAATAATTCATGACGCAGTTCATATCGCATACGCAAAAACTCGGATTATCTTGAGAAAGATATGAATCACTATTAAAAAATAAAGACCCCTGACATACAAAAGAGACAAGTATTCAATTTAATAACATTTATTCATGATGGAGCACCTTATCACATAGCCACTCCTGTCTCGACACTTCTGAGGTCAACATTTGGAGACAACCATGTCCTTAGTTTATGTTTCCTACACGAATGGACCCCACGATTTTATATATTCTACTTGATCTGACAGGATTTTGCAACTTGAGACTTCTGATTATGGGTTATATGAAGTGCATATAGAGGTAGGCCTCTTATTCATTAAATTAAAATAATTTTTTTAATCGAATGATTCACCTCAAGCACCATCTTTTCGTCAAAATTATAACTAAAATAAGATGTTTTATTTTCATTGTAAAAATTCCCTAGTGTTATTGATCATTTTTATCAAACCACAGCATTTATTGTAAATTACTCAATATAAGATTTTAGAAAGTCTACTAACTTTTGGACTATCTGGTACTTTATTCATTCTAATATCTTTATACGGGAAACTAAAACTAAAAGAAAAAGAAGTGAAAGAGGGAAATCTATGAAAATTCCTGATCTGTTATCTGAAATTCCGAAATCATCTGAAAATGTCAAACATTCAGAATGAATTATTAATAATAATAATATCTTATAATACTCGAAAAAGCTCATTTTTCAAAAATACTTTGTTCAGAAAAATATATGTCGTCAACATTCTTCTTCAACAATACAATATACATTAGATAAATAATAGTATGGGTATTCACAATTGTTTCATTGTTAAATAAAAAATCAAATGTAAAAGGAAACTCTAGAAGTAGAAAATAGGAAAGTATAGGCTGAGAAGTTTCAAAGGAGAGCCTGAGCAATCGATTTTTAAAGATATCGATTGTGCAAATATTTTAGAGTACAAAGAAAAAGACTGTTTAAACAAGAGAGATAAAATTTAGTTTTTTCAAAGGAATCTCTCAGTCAACACGATGTCATTTATGTTTATTCAAATAGTCAAATACTTTGCCATTGAAGTAACATTGATTATATAATTATTTTTAAAAATAAAAAAGGGTCACTTGTTTAAATAGTATCTTTTTACCTCTTTTAAATTCAGTAAGTGGAATGTATTGCAAAAGTTAAAAATAATACAACGATTGCAAATACTCATTCAACTATTTATATATTCATCATATTTATAAAAAAATTGTCTTAGATTCTCTTTTGCTCTCATTTCAGGTTCTCTAAATCTTTCATGCCTAGAATTTTTTCTATTATCCTATAATTTTATAAATCTTGAAAGAATGATTAATGAAAATTATTATATCCATATTTATAGTCGTAAAATAAAAATATTTTCTTATGGATAAAAACATATGTATGTTACATTTTTATGTATATGAATATTGTAACATTTATTTGTATAAGAACTATTAGTTTGAACTTGAATACTTTCAATCATGCTAAGGTCATGTAGAAGAATAAAATAGGTATCAATTATTTTGAATTTAAAAAATAAGTAATTATATCTGAAGAAGCTTTTCCTTTTTTTTTTCATTAATATGTTATTGAGAAATTGGGATTCTATAAAATGTTTAAATATTTTATGAAAATAAGGAAACGTAGACATTTTATATAATTTCAAATTTAAAAAACCTCAGTTAATTATAAAATCCAAACCACTCCTAAAACACAGACTACCAGCGGGTTACAGACTACAAGGACCTGTCAACTGGATAATAACAAATAATGAGGCTCTTTCGAATAACAAACAATGGAATCAAAAAATAAATAATAAAAATAGTTTTTAAAAAAGGGCAAATAAATAGTAAAAAGGGAAAAAAGGAAATGAATAATTAAAAAATTTCTGAGACTATTAGAAACCCATAATTATAGTTTATATCAATCATCTAGTTCATTAAGTCATTTTTCTCAATAATAAGCATAACATAACTTCTGATAAATTAGAAGCTTAATAATATTTTCATTTAAATAGGTCATTACTTACGTTAATCATACTTCGCATACGTAATTTATGAAATCTTATATCTGATTTCTCAAGAGAATAGTTATCATCTTTGCCAAAAGATCTGATCTGAGAAACTTTAGAAACATTAAGACCAATGAGAATTTATTAAAGGTACAAGTTCTCGTGGATCTTCTTGTTACTTATATTATTAAGAAAATCTCTTTTCTACCTTTTAATGATACTTGCTGTCTATTTTCACATTAATTTATCATTTTCATTTTACCTTCAAGTTTAATTCTAACATATGATTTATTGGAAATGATTATTTGATTGCTATGTGTTTAAATTGTAATGAAATTCATTACTGATTGATTTCAAATATCACATGACGAATAATATAAAATGTAACGCTCATCTCAAGCTTCAAATTAATGATTTGAATTTTACACTTTATACGTTTGTAGAAGGAATCGCTTTTAAATAAAATTCTTATCAAATAATCTGTTTCATACTTTCTGTCATTCGGCAGAATGCTTAGGCATTACATACAAATCAAGAAAAGGTCTATAATGCATTTAAATAACTCACATATTTCAAGTATTGAGACATATTTCATGCAAAAAGAAATTCGTGAATTATTTTAACTATATTTCTAATTATATTAAAAAAAGAAAATATTCATTAAAAATTAAAAGTAATAATTGATATCGTATAATTTAAGGACGACTGTATGAATATGTATGCACGCAATTTTGCGTCAAAAATCCTCAATTAAATGAAAATGGAAGATGACACATATTTCAAAGATATAAGATAAAAGATAATAAACTACACTGTCCTGCATGGGTCATGCTTTTTAACTTTTAATTATTGATTCCTATGTACTTTTTCAAGCTGAATCTGAATATGACATTAGTTTTTTCCCATCAAGAATTTTTGTCAAAGGCAGGTTTTGTTGCAAAAGGCAATTTTCGAAATTTGTAATATGTTGCAAAACATAGAAAATATAAAACATATTGACAAATTTAAAACGGTTTTTTTAAATTTTAAAATGTATTTAATTTGATTAAATTTATGGCTTATACTTTACAATATCGTAGCCAAGCACATCAAGAGTCCGTTGTGAAGGAAAGGGGGGGGGGCAAAAATTTAATGAAAACAACCACAAAATTAGCTTAAATGTAACAAATTAATTTGGGTACACGAAATTTTATATTGATACACTTAATTTTATGTACTTAGCTTTAAATTTAATTTAATTTAATTTTAACCAGTCTTAATGATGATGTATGTAAAAAAGTCCTCTTTCATTTGTGTCGTTGTCCCTTTTGAGAAGTCATGCTGTGTTGGCGGCTTTTCCGTCCATGTTGGTTCATCGCGGTGCAGCATCCAACAATAATTTGCCATCATTGAAGTACTCCATCTTCCTTGATGATGATTTTCCATTTGTTGGATATCCTGATAGAATCTTTCACCCATCTCTTCACTAACAGCACCTAAATTCTCAGGAAAGTAATCCAAATGTGAATTTAGAAAATTAAGCTTCAAACACATGGAACAGCCTAAATTTTGATACTTTAGCAGCATTATTTCAACGATCGATTTGAAATTCGAATTCTTTCTTTTTGTCCAGAAATTTCATTGCTACATCTTGTAAAGCAGACCAGGCTTCTTTTTCAACAAGTTCCATTTTCCAACAACTCCCCCTTAACTGCTACCTACATTCCGGCGTTATCCGTTTGTTTTTCTGAGAAGGTTCCTTATCAGTTCCATTATTAAATGAAATGAATATAAAATAAACTTTATGGAAAACGTAATAAAACGGAAATTTAGGGTACTTTTGTACAGTTTTCATTAAATTTTACCCCCCCCCTCCCCGACGGACTCTTAATGTGCTTGGCTATGATATTGTAAAGTATAAGCTATAAATTTAATTTAATTTAATACATTTTATAATAAAAAAACCATTTTAAATCTGTCAATATGTTTCGTATTTTCAATGTTTTGCAACATATTTCAAATTTCGAAAACTGCATTTTGAAAAAAATCCTGACTTGATGGAAAAAACTAATGTCATATTCAGATTCAGCGTAAAAAAACACATAGCAATCAAAAATCACAGGTTAAAAAAAATGATATAACCCTAAAAATGCAAGCCTGTGCTATTATTCATAAGACATGCTGTATTATAAAACGTACAGTTGTAAAATTAATTTTTTTCGACTGATAATTTAGCATTCTTTAAAGGATTTTCTGAAAACGATTTACTTAGAATTTTTTAAATATTCTAAAAATAATAAAAATGTGTAGCTCAAGTTATTACCCAAGCAAGAAAAAATTTATTATAACATTTACCACTTTTAAATCTATTCAGTAATAAATACTTTGTAAAAATAGAAATAATGCAATCGAAAATATATAGAGAATTTAAAGTATTATTAATAAATCTAAATATTATGTATAATTCTTTTCGAAATTACATTTTGAATAAATGTTACCAACACGAACATTAAAGTTATAGACATGTTTCTCACATTTCTCGCTCAAACATTATATTACAATGCCTGATTCACTTCACAAATCACTTAGTTTACACCATGAAAAATGCAAATTTAGCGAAACATCATTGTTAATCCTTCAATTCGCATGCAAATCTATTTAAAATAAGAATATGCACTGGGATTTGTTTTTTGATGTATCTGAAGTCAGTTGCAAATAAATCGCTTTAGAATAATATTTGGTATTGTAAACTCCTTGAAATATAAACTCCTTCTTATAAACTCCTTGACAAAGCGATCTTTTATTCAGCAGATATCCTAAACGAAACTCTACTCTTTTGTTGTATAAAGTCTTTGCTTAATCACGGATACCTAAACAGATTCATTCTGATATTATTTTGTTTTACTTATTGAATACATATTTTACTTTTGTTACTGTTTCTCGTCATTTTCCTAAAACATAGATCAATTTTATAAATAAGTTATATTTCAAATGTATAAAACAAGAGTTCGGTTAGTGATAATGTAAGATGGAAATTCTTAAAGTATTAGCCTTTAAATATTTTTTAGATATTTATTGACTTTACATTTTCAATGCGTTTTGGAGTATAAAAGAGCTTTATCAACTTTTTTCAAGATGGTGGATTGAGCATAAAATTTTTAGACATTTGTCTGTTCAAATTTCTACCAAAGTATATTTATCTAAATATACTATGTTAGTTGTAATATTTATTTATTTTTATTCTATAAAATATTAGATCTATATAATTTAAAGTAAATTTTCTAGAATATCCATTAATCACACAAGGCAACCAGATATCAAAGATAACACCATATACTCAAGTTTTGTGCTATTCATTTGAAAGATCTGGGTGAAAGTGCCATAGTTATCTTTTAATACTCTAAAAAGAATCTCATATTTTGTTGCAAGTTCAATCATTTCATCTGAATAGATTTACAGTTGGTAAATTGAATTCATTGGAGAAATAAATATGTTAAATATGCAAAATAAAAAAGGACTGGTAGTCTTCACACATTAGATGAAAATGTTTAGGATATTCAAACTATTTTCTCTCGCAATCGTAGAAAATCCGCAAGTAGAAGCAAAAGGTTTTAAATTTTTCAAGCAATAATGTGCTGCACGATATGATGAAATGCTTGTTATTCCTCAAGATCTGCAATACAGTTACATAATTTATTGCAATTCCTTCAACTGGACGTAGAAATATACTTTCGATTCCGTGATAGTCATTGACAAATATGTTGAATAAATTTATTCTCCAGCGATACTGCCTAAGTATATTTGTCAATATAGATGTCTATGATTGATATTTATATTGCGAATCTTTAAAAATAGCAAGCATTTGTCCAAAGCGTACGACACACTATTGCTTGAAAAATTTCAAACTTTTTGCTCCTTCTGCTTGTTGTTTCTAATGATATTGTATTCGAAAGTACGTCCTCAACATTTTCATCTACAAATGAGGATTTGCCAGAGCTTTTCACTTTGTATATTATATCGACGAATTTCAATAACGAATTTCCTTTAGCTACTATACCAGGAAAGTATGTATGTATGTATGAAAGTATGTTCACCAGGAAATTATCCCTTCTTGAATTTAGAAGAAAGCTATATAATGCCAGATTTCCTGAGACATCATCGCGCATTTGTTAACGAGATCTGCAATAAAAAAATATTTTAAATGAATACAGTTACTTCACTTGGAAGTAGATATAAACTTATGATTTAATGATTGTCCTTGTTGAATACGATTCATTCTAAATGCACAAAATTAAAACATGAGCTATTCTCTGTTCACTGATGCAATATATGTATCTATATTTTACCCTTTCTTGCATATAGATATTTTAAATCTCATATATTTTATAAAATAAAAATCTAGTCCCATGGGCAATTGAGGATTGGAAATTTCTTGCTTAATGGTTAGCTCTGAGTCCTTTCTGAGTACACGAAAGCTTAAAGATCTGCCTCCTCCTATTAATGAAGGAATGTACATCCTTAGAGAAGGGTTGTACCGAGGCTGGTGAAGACTCTTAAACTCAATCACAGTATCCAAAAGTGTTGTAATTGCGGTGGTCTGGCATTCAAGTTTTTCCGTGTGCCTTATGGCAGTTTTTGATTAAATAAATCTCTATAAATATTGAATCCAAAGTTAAGTGCAAATTTCCTATTTCCAAATATTTTGAGTTGCTTCTGATTTATCACATTTTTTTGCTAAATTATAATAATAAATATTTTTGATAATTTATAATTAGTAAATTATAAATTATACCACAATTCTTTCTATTTTTTGTGAAACTTTGATAAGTGCAACTTCAACTGTGGAATCATACTTCTTTCAATCGCAGACGCTTTCATCCAGGTACACCTCTTGATTTCGGGTTTTATTTTTCTGAAAAGAGAGAACAAGATGCCAAAAGAAATAAGTGAGTTATATTGTTAGTAACGTGTGAAAGCGCTTAAGGAACCTATAAATCTTCTAGGAAGCGGTCTTGGGAAAAACCTTAGTGAATGCAACAAAGCAGCTAAGTTTGACCAAATGCTTGAATTTCTTCCATTCGATATCAATTTGTAGATTACATACTGATCATAATTTAAAGACTACTTGCTCAGTGCAGAATTGGAACATTGTGTCCAATATCATCTCATCTTCTACTCCATAAATGTGGGAAATAGAAATGAGTGTAGAATTAATACTTTTGCATCCTGTTAACCTGTGTTATTAGCAAAATTTTTAAAATTCTGAATTCCATGACAGTTTTTTTCATTCTCGATAAGTATGGATATGTAAGTCCCAGAGTTTTCTTAAAGAATTTCTACAGTTTGTTTGTCCGAAGATGGTATGATGTGTCATACGATGATAAATATTACACAGCTCTAAGAGGATTAAAATTGGAACTAGAAAATGATGTCGAGAGGTTTGCTATAGTCTGAAAAATATTTCTTCCAAAAATAAATGTTCTGCACCTTCCTTTTCCTTCTTTCTACAACCTAGCGTTCTTTCTGCAAGAAATTAATAGTTTCTTTTTCAATTTTCAGTACAGACTTTATTATAACATAACGTGAAAAGTAATTTATACAGACAATAATCCATTTGTTCCCAAGGGAAGATTTTGGAAACCAAGACGATTGATCCAGTGTTATGAAAAAGTTTTTGGAATAATTCATAGAAAAAAAATCATCCAGATTATCTTCAATATTATGATTTCTTTGTTGACAGCCTGGGCTATGAATGAAGTACCGATTTTATCCCTAGACTATCAAATCTTTCTTTCGTTTTGTAAATACAACATGAGTAACTGTTTTGACTTTTATGACACAAGAGTTTTTTTAGGAATGCAGTGCTGATTCTATGATAGACCCATATACATATTGCTTATTAATAGAAGGGAAAGCAAACTGTCCAATTGCAGCCATTTCCAGAAAGTGTCTTAAGTTGGAACATTTGTAATTTACGGCACATATATCAACCAATTATGCATAATAAACTGTAATAAAATCAATCCATTTGTATTTTATAGTTATTGTGACTTAATTAAATGCAAACATATCTTTTGTAATACTCACAGTTTCTCTTAAAATAAGAATACATTTATAAAACTTTTGAATCCATGGATAAAATTATTCTGTGAATGTAAAAAGTAAATTGTTTATTTTAATTACAAATTAGTGAAGAATCATATTGAGTTCATAGAGCACTTCTGAACATTAACTGAAGCATTACCATATGATTATAAAGGCACTACAACTGGTGCCTCACTCCTTAAACAACTCCATAATAGTGTGTACCCTCTTGACTCATGACAAACTATGTAATCTGCAATAGATCATATTTATAATGAACATTCAATGGAATCATGCACAAAGTCAGCAGTCCTTTACTCGCTAATGTGCACAATCCGTAATAAAAGCACAATTTCATTATTGTAAAAATTTTCTTGACTAAATCTGAAAGTATACAGCTTAATTTATCCAAAACCTCTTGAGAATATAGCTATCTCAAAAGATATTATACTGACTCTAAAAAGACCTTGCTTTCTAATTGGTGTAGGAAATTAATAGGAACAGACGAAAGTTATGAAACAATCCTTTATTAATTATAACTAAGAAAAAAGACTAAGATACTTGAAAGTTCAAAATTTCGTTTCCCATGAGAAACATGAATGTCTACGCTAAAGGAAATTATAAGATGTCCACTGAAATTCGGGAACTACCGTTTTGGCTCATTAAAATCCATCCAAAATTTCGGTTGAAGAAAATCTTTGAGTTTAACAAAGTATTAAAAACTTTTCAACTAATAAAGATATTAATCTAATTTAGCAATAGAAATTGTGGGTGATTTATTAAATGTGCTAATTAAGAGATAAATTTTATCCCAAAAGACAGTGTCTGCAATTAAAGACAGTATTTCACTATATAATTTAAATTTGAAAGTAGGCATTTAATTACTACTCAATTAAAATTTAAGGAATTTTTACTTTCTTGTGTTCAAAGTAGGCTAAGAGAAATTTTGGCAAGTTTTTCCAACAAATTTACTTTAAATTCGAATATATATTAACACATTGACTACCTCGAATGAATGCCTAAGTGTTAGAATAAAATGTAATTGTACCAATTCATCTATTTTATTAAATTACCCCTACTCTACTATAATAATTGATAGCAAAGAAATGTCTTCTAATTATCTGGATGGCCAGAATATTAGGTGTGAGTTGTGGCAGCGAAAACTTTAACGTAATAACTGCAAAACTAATAGAACTTGGTAGGTGAAACACTTTGAGAAAGGCAGATGAAATTTGGTTTATAAGTTTACACCGAATTTATACTTCGGCAATACAGTCCTTTCATACAAGTAGTTTCTCAATGGTGTAAATATATTAGTCCTCCTTTAAAAGCCTTGGATAAAATAGAATATCAGATTTTAGTCCTCTTAAAGAAGAAATAGTTGATAATGCTAAATATAATTCTTTACAGAAGGCTATCACCAGTTATTAAATTAATGAGATATCATTTAGATAAGTGTATTGATTGAAAAGCAATTAATTAACGAAAATGTTGTAGAACTATTTTTAATGCTATTGAGGTTGATTACAGCTTTTGTTGCTATACAAGTCATAATAGAATTACACTCCTGTCAAGTTCCATTGAGACAAACTTGTTCACGAGTGTTAAATTTTGAAGAGGAGAACGACGCATGTAAAATAGCTATGCAAAATGTTCTTTCATAAAAGGTTAATGAAAACTTAAACAGTGCAGACTCTTATGTATGATATTCTATTAAAATTAGTAGCTTAAGCATGCCACTTAAATTATCATTTAATCTGAACAACTAATTTGATTTAGTTGGTGACATTTTCCTTTTCAAAAATAACAGTTTCACACACATATCAAACCTATTTAGAATCGTTTGAAATTGTTTATGTGCCTGAAAGAATTATTATTCCTAAACATTAAAGTAATATGGAAGAAAAAATAAACATTGAGATAGATTATGTGCAAGTAAGTTATCAGACGATTTCAATTACTTACACGAAAAAAAAAAGAAAAAAAAATTTCAATCACTTGTACCCACGCAGTCAGACGAATCTATTTGCTTATCAAGTATTTACACAAGCAATATTATCGACAAACAAGAAATAACAATATAAATAAACAGCATAAATACAATATAAATAAAAAATATAAATATTTAAAATTGCTTCCGAATGATAAACAAAAACAGGAATTAAATTATTTATCTTTATTCTATTTTATTTCGCAATTTGTTTTCCGGTTGTCGAGATTTTTTTTCGGAGGATTAATTCTCTATGATTTAAACCCGGTTTTATTCCCGTTTCTTTACAAATAAATAAATTAAATCGAATGTAAACAAGACGCCGTCTTCCTCTTAATCAAAACCTGATTACTTTGCAGACCAAGTATATCAACGAACAAGACTATATACACTAGGATAATAGCACTGCATGTTTAGACAAGAATCAATAGTTGAAAAATAATTATTCGGTTTATAGTTGTGAGTAATTTAAAGTTTTCGACTGTAATAAGAGGGTTAGTAAAGGAAATAGAGCCCCAAAAATCAGATTAAAGAAAATGAAGGGTGGGAGAAATTATAATGAAACCACAGAGGTGGGAAACCACTTGAAACGGTTTGCGGTTAAATAGTTTTATGTATATTCAACTGTAATATAGTAAATTATATAATAAATTATAATAAAATATAAATTTTATGTGAAAATAATAGGTATTTATTCTGCTTTTTGAATCCATATGTGATTTTGAAAAGTAATTAATTTTTATATACCCTGGCAATTTTTAGCCTTATTAAATATAAACTATGGCCTTCACCCGCATTATCTTAACAAATACAATTTTTTTCAGCAATAGATATGGGGATGATTCTTATAGAATTTCATATTCCTTTTTTAAAGTCTGATTTTTCATCATTTGAAAAAATTTATTAAATTTCAACAAAATATTTCCCAAACTTTATCAAATAAAAAACTTATTACAGACGGTCAAGCTACCTAGTATTTCCTATATCATAGTAAAAGCAGGATATCTTAAACAGAATAATAACACATTCTTGTTATTTTCTCTCTCTATCTGGAATATTCTGCCCTATTTTGAACTCTGCTTCCATCGGAACCGTATATTATTTTTACTACGAAAAAAAAGACTTCTTGTGTGTGTGTGTGTGTGTGTGTGTGTGTGTGTGTGTGTGTGTGTGT
>JAPMOQ010055430.1:113027-126982 GCA_026543055.1 Argiope trifasciata | reverse complement strand
GTGTGTGTGTGTGTGTGTGTGTGTGTGTGTGTGTGTGTGTGTGTGTGACTTGTTGCAAGTTATTTTCACATGCCTCTAATTGATTTCAAGAGTTAAAGCTCTTTTCAACAGAAGCAAACTAACCTTACCATTGTCTGAAACTTTCAGAATTTCAGGATAGAACTTTTCAGATTAGTCATTACTAGAACTGAACAGTATCTTGTTACTATAAGGAAAAGGAAATGTCAAAAAAAATGTAATTCATAAAGGGAATTTTAAAGCATCTCAACAGTTTACATTCCTATTTTTTAAATTATAATTCATCGTATGTTTTATTTTTCCGCAGATCGTTATTTTATTTTGTCTTTTTTATTTTTTGAAAGAAGAATTAGAACTTTAAAAGTTGTTTCAAATATTAATAGTATCATCTTCATTGGCATTATTATTGTTTTAAATATAATTATTAAATAAAAAAATCGTAACAATCGCATTAAAATAAACTGTGCAATTACTAAACAAATTCAATTTACTGTGAACATATTTAAAGTTCCTACTGCATGTGAGGAAAAAAACTTATTGTCAATGCCTTGTGAATGAAACTCTTTGTTTTTGCAAAAGTTATGGTTGAAAGTGACGTGGATTTTTTCAATATTTTCAACCTTTCTCATGATGAATAAATCATTGTCCGTCGATAGATTTTCACTCCTCTTTTGACTCGTGGAAATTGCTCAGCACCTGCGTTACAGAATTCGGATACACAAAACTTCTTCACTTGATTTCAAAAACAAAACAAAATCGTAGTGTGAAATCGTTTTTCAGAACCACCACAAACAATTTTAGCAAACGATTTCAAATTGATAGAAGCAGGTGTTAAATCGTTTCTAGGGAATTTCGGTTGACTATGACTTAATTTTATGCAGTTAAACCTACTGTTTTTTCAAAGAGAATTATATAAGCAAAATTTAGTCTAGTTCAATCAGTAAGTAATTGCATTTTCTTACAGCATGATTATCATCTTTCCTAAGTGATTAAGCATACTATAAGGCTGTAGTTACATTACATATTTATACAAATATGTATAGATAAATTATAATATTACATATTTATAGGCCATTTATAAATTTAAAAAATATTGTTTTAATTCCATAAAGCCTTTTTATGTTTATTTATTGATATGAATTCTTTCGCTGAATTTTAATTAAAGCATCCTTCTTTCTATCTATGTTGTAATCGGGGTTGATATACGACTCTAAACAAACTTGATACTTAAGACACTTAGGATACTTAATAAGAGAAATTAAATTCGACAAGATCTGGAGCTTCAGAGTTTAATATAAATCTTTTTTTCTTCATTTTAATAAATTATTTTCTGTATTTTTTATGTGTATGTTTCATCATAGATAATAATTATCTAATAATTTTGATTAACAATCAGCTTCATTTCACCATAAGAAGTAAAATAATTTCTTTCTCTGGCGGTTTATAAAAAATACAATAAATTTTCCTGACATTTTAGGACTAGATTTTCTCTTGGGTAAAGAATTAATTCTTAAGGATTATATTAATAAGACTTTTTTAATAGAGCAGCTTAGATATCATTCGTACGTCTTACCTTTGGTTTAAATTATATTATATATTTGCAAGCCTAAAGATGAAATTCTGATATCAGTATCAAATGTAAAATTCGTTTTCAAAACTATTTTTACTTTTATAAACCATATCAGCCTGAATAAAAAGGCGTAACTTCTCCAAAATTTCATTGATAAAAACTATAAATGAACAGCATAAAAAAGCATATGCTTTCTTTATAATTGCTTCTTACATGAAAATGTATGTAGAAGCTCATAAATTTTGATTTCAGGAAGGAATCAAGGAAAGTAATTATTATATACAAGGAAAGAGTATTTTTGTTATTATAACTATTTGAGAAATAGCATTTATTGGAATGCATTGAAATTATAATAATTAAATAGTTGCAATGCTCCCCAAAAAACTTTTTTACTCTCTAAAACATTTATCGTGCACTACATGATAATTTATAAAATAATAATTTAGTTAATAGTTACGAAATATTAATTTTTGGCTTGTATTTACTGAATTTGCGTTTTCTTTGGCGAGTTATTTGGTGAATAAAATCTGGTATGCATATATAGTACCCAAAAATAGATATTTGGGTTCCAGATACGTTGTGTTTCAACCGATTGAAACAAAAATTTGGCACAAAACTGCACTTATAATCACAAATTCCTTTGCGAAATTTGATATATTTAATACATTGCGCTTTAAATTATTGCCTTTACATTTATGAAAGCATAAAAGGATAAGCAATCAACACTTATAGGACTTCGCTAAAACTTTGATGGTTGTCTTTATTGATATTTCCCAAAAATGTACAGATAGAGCTTTAAAACGAAGAGATTTATAAAAATTTTCAGTTCAATTGTTTTGACAATTATTGTACATTCTCTATACTAAGTAGACCAGAGAGTAAAAATAGAATAAAACATGCATATCTAAAAAAATTCTGCTACTTTACATTTTTTCCAAAAAGAATTTTTATATCTCATTATCAGTATAAACTTAAAAACTAAAATGTTTAGAAATGATTTACAAAATATAAGCAAAGCAGTTAATATAAATATTTTCCATCTCATCAAAGCTATTTGCAATTTTTTTCTGATTTCGCATGCTGGTTAATCTTCTACAAGGATAAAACTTATGTATCTTTAAATTCTTTGTATTACATCTGAAAAAAAGAACACACTGCATCTTCTTCTGTAGGAATTATTCTATAACAATAATCTCCTCATAAAAGTATTATTCCTATAATTTAAAATTAAAAGATAGATCTTTCACAATTTATTTTACCTTACATGAAAACAGAAATATTAAAGTAAACTTTCGTAGCTCACTCATCCCTTTCCTCCTTGCCGTTTTAGTTTTGATTAATTTCTTTTCTATATTCCATTCTTTCATAATAAAATTCCGCACTCTTCTAATATACAGTTGTTGTTTTTTCTGTCTGAGGAGAGTCTTTTCGGATGAGTGAATATGAGGCGAGTTCTATCCCTTGTTTACTTATACGAAGTTCTTTTCGAAACGAGGGCTTTTGAAATGATTTACTTTTTGAGTACATAAACATACACTCACAAAACATTGCCAAGGTATTCCATCCGTGATTGAAAATTCAATGAAAAGGTTTTATGAAAGTATATATCTTGCCATCTCTTTTTTTCCCTTTGAATAGAATTCTCCTAGGTTCTTTTGTTAAACTTCTCTATATGAATAGAAATATTCATTTGGTTTCGTGTATTAAATTAAGCAGAAACTCTTGCCTGTGGAATATAATTTAATAAAATCTTTCATGACGTTTTCCTTTGAAAAAATATCACATTCAGTATTCAGAAAATTAATGTTACTGGAACTATATAAAAAGAGATTAGTATGCTACAAAGGAGTTACATAATTCATTATTTGAAAGCTTCTGATATTTTAAGTATTAACCACATTCCAATCTAATGAATTTTGTGAAAACATCTTTTCGGTCCCTTTTTCTCCTGCCATACATACCACACATGAATAAATCACATAAAAATTAAAATATAATACGTACATGCCTGATATAAGTAAAATGTAATCATATCTCATGGTTCGTAATCATATCTCTTTTATAGGCACTTTTTTTATAAGGAAAGATGTTAAAGGATGTATGATGACATGAAAGGATTATAAACTTCTTTATGTTCAGGATTAAAAATGCAAAATAATTCTCGTATTTCAAATCATTAATTTATTCAGTATAAAAAAATTCAGTATAAAAAATATTATTTCATTCCAAAGTTATAGCCAAAGACAGATATGCCCGATCCCTCTTCACATAAATTATTACTCATTTCCACGATGTTATTTGCCATTTTGAATATTGTACAATGTAGTGAAAAGATCCTCATAATATTGTTTTGTCCTGTTAGGAAATCCACCTATGATTTGTCCTATTAGGAAATCTGTCTATGGCTCGGATGCTTGTGGAAAATAAGTAAACCCACTAACATGAATCTGAGTAAAAACTACTGTTGGGCTGCTTTAAACATCTTTGATTATAACATAGTTTGTTCTCGTTTGGTGCATATCTTATATAAATAAGCAGCATTATTTAGAGCCATCTGTAACTCGATATAACAACCTTGGTGGCACCATAGTCTGTATGGGTACTATTTAGCGAATAGCGAACAAATATGACCATTGAAGAAAGGCATAGATTGACTTCCTGACTCGCTCTAAGGTACACGAATGAAATTGAATGACCTGGTCACCACTGGAGGGAGCTGCATTTTAGTCCTATCACCGCCATGATACATCCCTTCCCTTGGGAAATACGTTTCATCATTGATGAGAAATAGCGAACCCTCACCTTTTTCTGTACTCACCAATGTAGCGAAAACCAATCACTAACATAGAATTTTCTCATCCACGTATTAGAGATATCCTCGTGGTGGTGGAAAGAAAGTAAGATTCCATAAAAAAATAGTTCTAAAAATACCGATAGAGTGTTTATGAAGCTGTGCAATATAAGAAGAATTTTTTTTTAAAGTAAATATTAATATAAAAACAGCGAAATTTTAAGTTTTGTTCACTACTTCACTTTCTGTGTGAGGAATTCGACGCCATTCAATATCAAAGCCGTTCTCAGACACTGCACCATGTATTCTCTGTGCAACACTTTCTATGCCAATACACAACATATCAGAAAAAATATTTTATATTGTCTTGGATATACTATTTAAAATACTCAAATCTGCGATTCCTAACAGAAGCTTTTGATTTCAACAAACGCCAAATCAAAAGTCACTTGCAGTTAGATCAGAGATCGGCATACAAGCATGCAATTACAAAATTGCGACTGATGATTCTTTCATCAGTAGATTAAGGGTACAACATATCTTGTACTTTGACACTATGTGGAGTGATGAATCATTCCAAATTAAGTTTGTCTGCCTCAGACAATTTTTTCGTGCAATTATGGGATGACAAAATTAGTCAATGTGTCTCGATATCATAATACAATAACGGTGTCCGTTATTAGTCCTTTGAGGGTAACATTCTCAAAAGCAAAAAAAAAAAAAAGAATGGTCCAGTGATGAATTTGGTTGTGGCGATGTTTGACATTCCTTATAAGTAATCAGCACCTAATGGCTATCTTTGATGAGTTCAAAGCTCCATTCTACATATTAGCAGACTCATTTAGATGAAAATGTGCCTTATCTCTCCACATAATGTACAATAGAAATGGACCTAGCTGGCAAAAAAATAGAGCAAATGTCTTTGTTAGACAGATATAACAGAACGAATGAGTATAACAAGACTTTTATTATAATCATTGAGTTTCAGACCTTGCAAGCGTCTTTGTATGAAAATTAGAGGAGAATTCTAAAAGTTAGGGGAGACTTCTTTCTCTACCATAGAAAAATTCAATTGGATGCTACTACTAGCAATGGTTTCCTGTGATCTATCGACTATTGAAGTTGCAATATCTACTATCACCTTGTCTGACACAGATCTACGTCCTATGCCTGCTCAAGTTATCAGTAATCATCTTTCCTAGAACTTCTTAATAATTCCCTTTAAAGCATCAAGTTATGTAAAGCCTTTATATAGTTTCTGTCGGATTCGAAAATCACGAAACGTTGTTGATATACAGCAATAATTAAGATAACACAGCACCACTATAAATTAATTCAACAAGAATTAATTTCACAGCTTGTTATGGTAATATGACTCACATATTCAATTGAACTAGCTCACTTCTTTTTTTAAATAACAGACAGTTCCCTTTTATCTCTGATCTGCCTCCCTTCTGCAGTCAATATTTTTCGGAGCTGTTAACATGATTTTTGGCCCATATGACTGGCGTGTTTGGTAGCATGTTGCTTTGATACCCATGTTTTTGGTTAATATCAATAATTTTTTGGCATTTCCTAAATCCTAATATTCATGTCATCAATTGTGTACATATTGAGTCTGGTAGCGTTTTCGGTTGCTAAACTGAGCTACTCATAACGCTGACTAAAGTCAATCTCAAAAAAGCAGCATGGTAATACTGGCAATAAATTTCAAACTTGACATGGCTTATAAATTGTACTTATTCTTTTGCTCCACTGTCGCAGAAATTAGTTATTTATTAGCTTTCAGTGTCTTCAGATAATTAACATTACAAAGATAAAATTATGAGAAAAATATAAGCTCCAATTTCATTGACCGTCTACAATAGCATTTTCTTTAGCATTATATTATTTTTGGAAATGTTCCAGAAATAAAAAAATATTGAGACCTTGAATCCTAATGTGGCATATAAGCCCCACTTAGAAAGATAGATGGCATATTTATATACCAGATGTTTTTAAAAGCAGGGAAATATATTATCTATAAAGCTTAAATAAAAATATTCGGAAGGAAATTAACAAAAATATAAGACTGAACAATTTACTGCATCATTCCTAAGATGTATTATAATACTTTTGACCCACCAAGTTCAATAACTGATATTTCTCAGCAAGTGTATTGCTGGACTACTTTTTAAAAAACTTTAAAGGTTTATTGACAATGAAACAAGTGCAATTGTTTTACTTTGGTTATGAAAGTCTGCATTTTGACTTTAATGTGTCTCAACAATCCAAAATGATAAAATGTTATTAGGATAAGTTTTAGTTAGACCTTTTATTCCCATTGTAATAAATTTTGCCAGAATTGTATATTTTACTGAATTTCCAATAGAAAAACAGTTCAGTTTAAACATTTTAGGAATATAGATGGCATATTATATAAAGGCTTATTATTAACCATTATATATATAAAGGTGACTGATTCTTCAAGCATTGAATACTTAAAAAGAAAATTATTAAAAGAAACGTTTATAAAAGTAAACATTTAAAATATATAAATTGATATATGTAAGAGAATAAATGATAGCGTCTTTATTTTACATCATTAAATTGTCGTACAAGATTTTCTATTTTTAAAGATTAAAACGAATTAATAGGAAACATTTATTAAATTCTAGCAGTACACGAAAATTCATTCCTTTTTCTTTAATTCTAGCTTTGATGATTAAAAATAATTACACGTAAATCTTTTCTAATTAATAATCTTATCTGCAGAAAATAAATGTTTTATGATCGCTTTATATGTAAAAAACGCTACTTGAAATTACTTTAATCTGAATAAACAAAATATTGGGATTATTAAAGTAAAATAAAAAATAATTTTTAAGAAAAATTATGTTCAGTTTTAAGTGGGAAAGAAAGAAAATTAATTATCAATCCTAAATAATTTTTTAATCAAAAGAACGTTCTTATTTTAAAATTCTCTCTGGAACTCTAAGAAAATTTTATTACATTCCAGTCATAAGTAATTATTAAATAAATGCATTAAGCTTAGATTTCACTTTAATTAGATTACACTAATGTATTTTGAATTCATATGTCAGTGCGTAAATTAATATGTTAGTCTTTTTTTGGTAAATAATTTACATTAGTTGGATCGCATAATAAATGGCCTTTTTTAAAAATATGATTCTTCAATTAGACATGGAATCGAATGCTTTTTTTGAAAACTTAAGAACTAATAGCAAGAATATTATTTTGTTATTCATTTCTATTCTTCTTTTAGATAAAATATTTTAAGGTTTTAACAATAGCAATCCTTTAGAAGCAATGTGGCTAGAATGGAGATTTATTATATTAAGAGAATATACTAAAAACTGTATTATTTTCAAAATAAGAATTTTTTTATGAATTCCCCTCAGATTTATTTTTTGATAAAACAGGTGAGGAAAATGCAATATCGTCCATTAATGAACTCCAAGAGACATCAAGGCGATTGAAATTCCATGTATGTATATCTCAATGTAATATTTGTTAGTGAAAAAAGCAAATCTCAAGGTCTCTCAGTAATTATAGCGTTAAAATTAAATGTAAACTTCAAATGACAACATTTATTGTTCTGCTTTGAAAGTCATGACTACAGAGAATAAGTATAAAATGGCACAAACAATATATCAAAGACAGATATGAAATTCAAACAAAAGAAAGTATTGTAATATTGCGATGCTTCCCGATCAAATTACAGTAATAAGAATAAGTAGAGCAATAAAATGTACTTTTATTTATAGCCTCATATATATAAACAAAAAAACAAGACGTTCTTATCTAGATTAATATTATTTACAAAATTCACACAGCAGTTGAAAGTGAGGATAATTATCTTTTGTCCGCTTTCAACGGAAAGTGGGTGCAGTAGTTTCTGAGGGTTAAGACTCCTGAGCAGTCGAGGGCAAAAATCTGACTTCTAACTCATGAAAAGATGACACACACATTATTCCTTTTTTCTTGGGAACTCTTGCGTACACCTCACAGCCAGAACACAGTATAGAGAACAACCATGTTCGACCAGGATTCAAAACAGAGACACCTAGATCAGAAGATGCGTTAACTCTAGTCGAATCAAAGGGATCTTCTCAAAATCAGTATTTCGCCTAAAAAGTTCGTTGAAGTGAAATAAGTGATCCTTAGCTGCCAGTTATAAAATTTCTCGTGATTAGTGTGAGAAGATGAAAATAATAATTTAACATCTGCTTCACCGTTTAACCCGAAACAGTTAGATTAATATTATTATAATTTCACTAATTAAAAATATATAATTATTCAGTAGCTAATGAGAAAAATTCTTTATTTAAAGAATTTCAGGAAGTTAAAGAATTTAAAAAATTTATGTAAATAATTTTAAAACTCAAATAAAAAATTTAAAAATTCAATTAAAGAATTTAAGAACTAAAGTATTTCAAGAATTTTAATTTCAAGAAAAATACTCTGCATTATTTTATGATTACTGAATTTATTTCGGCAGTAACCATAATTTATTGAAAACACTGTTTACAATTAACTATATAATAGAGAAATTATTGAAGCAGAGCGTTGCAAGAGATAACATAATGAGTGAAGTAACAACTAGCAAGTATTCAACGTGCCTTTTCATTTTTAAAAATGCAGTTATCAGGTGATAAATCAGTTGTTATAGCTTCAAGCAACATTTCTGTGCTTCAAGTTCTTTTATAACACAAAAATGGCATGATAGATGAATTCTTCAATGGGAAGTAACTTATAACTTATTATTCCGAGAAATGTCTTATCTTATGAAATGCATGTTCGTACAAGCTCAGAATTATCTAATTGTTTAAACTAAGTCATCTATGAATATTGTTCTATGGTGAAAAAAAAGCCTGATTCATTTCGATCCTTCCTGTGAAAACGTATTTTTTGCGCATTATATTGTAACGAAAAATATTTCAGGCTCAAGAAGAAAAAGCTTCCGGTTTCCCTTCTCTGATGGGTTCAATAACTGTGAGGGGGAGTTAACCCCCTTTTCAAAGATGGATAGTATTGAGAAGGAACAGTAGCGAAGGCTGTATTGCATTCATTGCACAGTTAAAATTTCCACTGTCAAGCTTTTATTCCGAAAAGTTCAAACAAGGGTTTCTTATGTTTGCAAATTATTGATTTTTCTCACATGCCCAAACCAATTTAATTTATTCCTTCTTCATGTATGCAGATTTGCTGACCGGTTTATTTCGTTGAATAAAGATAATAAGAAAGATATAATTAGCAATTAAGTGAAAATTCATGAAGCTGGATAATTAAACTATCCAATTAATACAAATCAAATATCTCGTTAGTAAAATGACAAAAGTATTTAACTTGTGCATCAGTTATTACAAACAATTGATTGCCAAACTGAATTTAAGTTCATTCTCATTATCCATTGTAGTATATTGCATAATAGTATTTATGCAGTTATTGTCCTTCTTTATAAATATAAAAGGAAGCTTTTTAGAATGGAATTAAACTGCATATACTTCAATTTTCAGTTGCTAAGTTGCTTCAATGCTAAATTGTTTTTGAAAATTTTAATGAGTTTCCAATTTTGAGGCGAAAGGTATTTATGAAATAAATTTATTCTAATGTTCATTGTTATTAATATTTTTGTACGTAATCACATAATCCTATGTTTCAATAAAAAAATATTAAATTTCAATTTTTATTAATTAATTATTTATATGTTTTGTAATAAATAAATGTATTTCGAATCAAAAATGCATTTCAAATCTTTATTTATAATATATAAAGCCTTATAAATTTTTAAGGCATTTCATTTTCTATAATTAAACAAACACTTTAAAGAATAGTTCTCAAACAAGTATTTCGTTATTCTTATTGATAAATTATCCAGTACAAGTATTTATAGGTGATTTAGAAGTTTCTTTATATCTCTGTTGAATTACTTTATCAGATTCACATATTTTTAAAAGCAAAACACTGAAACTAATTACTCTAACTTATCTACTTTGACGAATATTATCTTCAGAAAAAATTATAAATACAACTGAAGAACAGTATTTTTTAAAAATAAATAAGAAAATCTTCAAAGATAATGACTACAAAGAATGTCTCATGTATTTTCTATTTTTTTACTGGCTGCTTTGTTCTCCTTCCCTTGATATTCTTTTGCCATTTTCAGTCTCATGTAAATTGCGGAAATTCGAATAATTATAGTAAATATTTATCTCATATATTGTTATTATGAAATGAAATTCATCGTTTTATATACATGATATGTTTCGTCATTTTATAGATTTTGCTAGACCTAATTTTTTGTCTGTATACAATACCTCGCAAAAATATATTTATTCCCAAAAAGATTCCTTGTTTGATTTTTGAAATGAAATTTACTTTTTAGATTAATATCAAAATATAAGAATCATCCCGGCTTGTTTACAATGTTTTGCCACTTATTTTCACTCTTTGATTCATCTTATCTGAAAAGGCTCATAATAATTTTTTTTCAATCATTCGATACGCATGGAATAATAATTATTATTATAGAATTTATTTAAAATTTTTACAAACATTCTTCTTCTTTTTCTTCCTTTATTTTCTATTTACATCTTTCATTTTTTTTTATTTCCATGCATACAACGTTTTTATAACATAATGTTTTTTTTTAGTTTAACATTATTAATATTTTCAGTTATGTTTTATTTCAACATTCTCATTTCTTCTTGCCAATACTTATAATACTTATAATACTTATAATTCCAAAATACTTATAATATATTTTATATTTTTATGTTTAAAATTTTTGTTGTTGTTTTCAGTATATTATTTTTCCTGAAACCATTATTACGTAGTAAATTTTATGTTCAAAAAATATATTTTCCCCGAATAAAAATGGAAAGAATTAAATTAATTTTAAAATGTAATCTTCTACGTAAGCATCAATTACATAAAATCTTTTTTCCCTATCAGTGAATTCTTACATTCAAAAAAAATTGAAAGTCTAAACTGAAAGACCCTAAAATATGTATAATTTATAAATTATATTAAATCTCGCATTTTATATACTAATAATTTATGAATCATTATAAAACCCAGCCAGTATAAAAATACAAGCATACACTCATAGAATGAAAATATGAAATGTCCTGTGAGGATACATTCAAGTTATTATTTGTTGTTTATGAAATTATGATGCGTCTTATTTGTATTTTATTAATTTTATGTTAAAAATAATATTTTATGCATACTTTTGTGCATATACAATGCAATTATTTAATTACAAATTTATTTCATACAAATACATAAATTTACGAAATTCAATTGATTTCTTTTAAGCAGGGTAATGTTTAGATTTCTCCTGTAAGCTGAGATTTCCAAAAAAAGCATTAAAAATTAGCTCTCCTTTGTTTCCTGTTAAACTTTTGCTAATAAGGCGAACACACTGGCTTGGAAGTTAAATTCGAAATAATATTTAGTATAATAGTAGTATGATATAGAATGTAAAGCCATTGTAGAAAGTGTACAAAAGTGTACAAAAATAAATGGTTTGTCTTCT
The DNA here is from genome assembly GCA_026543055.1 of Argiope trifasciata. NCBI lineage: Eukaryota > Metazoa > Arthropoda > Arachnida > Araneae > Araneidae > Argiope > Argiope trifasciata. Next base: position 115,060 of record JAPMOQ010055430.1, on the reverse strand, counting down.
AATATGTAAGTTATAATTTCATATTTGAAAGAAAAATACTTTTTTGCATTCATACGGTTTAAAGAAATATTTCCTATTATTTCATACTAAAGTCTGGATTATAAATTCAGCAACTCTTCTCAATACACTTCATATAGTTATTTTTCAATACAAGACGAAAATAAAATCATTGTTATTCAGCCAATTTCAAAGTAAATCAATCTGAAATACGGAAGTGGACAGAATTTGCTTTCTTATACACTTAAGTTACTTACAAATGGGTTATTTTTGTATGATCTCTAATATTTTATTCCTTTATAAGTTTATTCATAAAGGACTCCTTTGTTTTGCAAGCATATTTTTTCCCCTTACAAAAGTTACTACTTCTGTTTGTTAGAATTGTGGATGAAAAATGAACTAAGAAAACAGATAAATTCTTAATCTGTTTTTCATTACTTACTTTAAGCACACTTTGCTCTTCAAACTGTTTAATTTTTCAACATGTTCATTAGAAGTAAAACTTAATTATTTAATTACAAGTTTATATAGATTTTAAAAAAATACAGGAATTGTAGAAATTCCATTCTTCCTTTAAGCATTGCATTTGAATATTTAGATTATTTCACTTGTACAGTAAGCATCCAGATGAGAGAAATGAATCTCATATCGCAATCAAAATATATGCAGTTTTAGTTTCACATTAAAATAAAAATCCAAGGTGCATACATGATAAACTTTATAAGAAGTTTATCACATATACAAGTTTCAACACTTAAGACAGAACAGCAATAGAAACAAGGAAAAGATAAAAATTGCATGTACAATAGACTTTTAATCGCCTAATTTACATGCATTTTGCAATAATGAAACAACATATATATCAAGGTAATTATTTCCTTAGACATTGGTGGAAAATAATATGAATAAACTTTATACTTATTCTAAATAAAAGTTTTATCATGGCAAAGTTTACTAACCGTATTAATTTTACTTTGCTTATACATTGTAAATTGCAATGACACTCCATCCCTCCAAGAATTCTCAGCGAATTTGATTCTACACGCGATGAATATATTAATATGTACCCTGAGATTTAATTTGTATTTCTCCTTTTATACAGTGTTGAAATGTTTTGAGAACATCTTATTAATTTGAGGAAAATATTAAGGCATTTAATTTTAATATATCTTAAACGAACATTCAAAAATTCTGTCCTTATACTTTGTAAACTGTGATGACAATCTAACCCTCCAGAAGTTCTCAGTGAATTTGATTCTACATGCGATGAAAATATTAACATGTACCTTGACATTTGATTTGTATATCTTCCTTTATACAGTATTGAAATTTTTTGAGAACACCTTATTAATTTGCTGAAAATATTAAAGCATTTACCCTTAATATATCTTAAACGAATTTAGAAAACATAAAAAAATTCTGCCCATTTAAATGCAATTTTATGAATATTCGGATATATATATATATATTTAAGAATGTATGTATGCAAGAAATAAAGCTTAATTCAATATTTATATTCCGTATATAAGTTACTAGATTTATTCATATTTTTGTGATAATCACCTTTTTTGTACTAACTAGATTTTCTTACTTAAAAAAATGAAACGAAAAAAAGAAGTTAATATAACTTTAATAACGATTCAAAGATTTATTGTTCATTTTGTTCCGAAAATTTTGATCTTCACCTAGCTGACAGCTATGAAACACAATAAACTTTGAAATATTCATTTAGCGATTGACCAGATTAAAATTATTGCACCCCAATAATCTTATTTTCATAAATAAATATCGAAATGAAAACTTCGTGAAAAATATTTTAAATAGCAACAATGGAACAAGTGAATACCTAGTAACTATTGAATAACTAACCTTCATTGCTAATTGCAGAATTTTTCCTTTCCTTCTTTCCCACAAAATTACATTTCCTTTTATTACGGCTATGGCATATAACTTTTGATAGTTTGATACAAACACATAAAATTATTTATTAGTGTGTGTGTGTGTGTGTGTGTGTGTGTGTGTGTGTGTGTGTGTGT
>JAPMOQ010055430.1:61513-81193 GCA_026543055.1 Argiope trifasciata | reverse complement strand
TTTAGAAAAATATAAAATGGATACTTTTGAGATGTTTACATTCATAATCGTTTTTTATTCATTTAAAAAGAATTTAAAAATATAAAAAATGTGTAGGAATATATCAAACATTTTTCCCATCTTTTGTGTTAAAAGTTAATATTTTTTTGGGTCTGTAACGAAGCACCTTTTCGAAACATTTTTATTATGTGATTTCTGTTTAGAAATACTGAAAAAGGGAAAGATATTTGTTTTTTATTCGAAAAAACACACGCTCAAATTTGTGTTATGCAAAGGCACCCACGCTAAACAATTTTTTTCAAAGCTTTGAGAAAAGAGCAATTTCTCCTTTTTTTTCATAATTTTTTTTGTTTTGAAATTTCTCAAAGTATCTTTCGATATATTCATCATGAAATTTTGAAAAATATATCATGTATCATCAAATTATACTTTTTTTTTAATTATTGTTTTTTCTATCAACGCATCATTGTTCCTTTTCTAAAAAAAAGAATATTCTTTTATATTCCTTTGTTGTAAATTCTATTTCAAACTGAAAGTTACGTCCTGAGCTTTTTTTGTGTGTGTATACATCTATGAATATCAGTCTTGACTTTTTCTTTTGTATTTATCCATCTCATATCTTTTGAATTTTTCCTCAAAAACTGTTATGTCACAGATATAATGAGATTTACATAGACCCAGCAACATATACACTGAAGTGACAAAAGTCATGGGATGACTGTTAATATCGTGTCGGTCCTCCTTTTACCCGGCGAAGTGCAACAACTTGACGTGTCATGGAGTCCACAAGTCGTTGGAAGTCCTCTGCAGGATTATTGGGCCATGCTGTCTGTATAGACGTCCATAATTGTGAAAGTGTGGATGGTGCAGGAGTTTGGGCACGAACGGACCTTTCGATGATGTCCCATAAATGCTCGATGGGATTCATATCGGGTGATCTAGGTGGCCAGATCCTGTGCTGGTTTAACGCCACGGTTTTCCACTGGTCTAGGGACCAGTCGATATGCTCACGAGCCCAGGAGAATCGCTGCAGGCGATGTCCTGCTGTCAGTAAAAGCACTCGAGTCGGTCTTCTGCTGTCATAGCCCAAGGAAGACAAATTTCGCCGCACAGTCCTATCGGACACGTCCCTCGTACGTCCCACATTGATTCCTGCAGTTATTTGACGAAGTGTTGCGAGTCTATTAACATTGACCATTCTACACAGACGTCGGTGGTCTCGGTCGTTAAGTGCAGGTGGTCACCCACTGCGCTGTCCATGATGGGATGTGATGCCTGAAATTTTATACTCTCGACGCACTCTTGATACTGTGGATCTCGGAATGTTGAATTCACTAACGATATCCGCAATGGAATGACCCTTGCGTCTAGCTCCAACTAACATTCCACGTTCAAAGTCTGTTAATTCTCGTCGTGAAGCCATAAATCACGAAAAACCTGTTCACATGAATAACTTGAACACAAATGAAAGCACTGGAAAACGAACTGCGCATTTATACTTTTTCGCTGCGATACTACTGCCATCTATATATTTGCATATTGCTATCCCATGACTTTTGTCACTTCAGTGTATATCAGTACCCTATCATCCATCCACATAATTTACACTTTAATTCACATAACGTTGTTCCTAAACCTTTAAAAATATATTACAGTCCATTAAAAGGGGATAAAAGATAAATACTCACTTTTTTCAAAAAATCATCTCGCTATATCTTCTTGTTATTTGTCTCGATATTTAAAACTAAACTTCTGGTTATTGGGAGATATAGATTTATCCTATCTGATTGCCCAGTTGCAACAAAAGTTATGAAATGTAAAATAAGAGAAAATTGAAAGTAAAATGTGAAATAGAAAAATTAAATATGCTTATTTTGGTGTTTGGTTTTTAATGCGTTTCCATGTGTGTGTGCGTGTTCTTATATGTATATTTTAATTAATTTTTCATGTGTAACATTCCTATTGTTTATTACCTATCGTTGAAATGAATATCACAAATGTTGATTCCTACGGTGTATTGAGAAAATTTAGTTGTGAAACAAAGAATTGTGCGTGTGTGTATGTGTGCGTGCTTGTTATACTGGTCAGGCCATTTGAACTAGAATTTTAATTAATTTAATTATTGAATGTGACTAAAATTTTGACAGCGAAAGAGGGATGTAAGCCTCCTTCACCAATATCAATCTGCTACTCAAATCTTTATCTTAATTTAAATTAAAAATTATTAAATTTCATAAAATAGTCTTTAAAATCGAACTGCACCATTAGGACTGGTCTTCACGGATATTTTAAGCCAATTCTCTAATAAAGTTATTATTTGGAATAAATTGGGAATCCTGTCCAAGTTTGCGAATACTTTACAGGGCATTGGATAACAACAGTTACGAAATATTGATCCTTGGGATAAATACAGCGCATTTACTGAACCTGTCATGTCATCTTTGAGGATTTTTTAGCAATTAATTCCCAGCATGCAACTAACAAATTGGAAAGTTGAATTTGCATTTCGGCTCCTTTTATTTCCCTGCTGATTGAAATCAAAATTTCACATGAAACTGCAACTGAAGCTCAAGGCAACATATGAAATTTCATTGATTTAAGTCATTACGTATACACGGATGAGAAATTACAAACTGGTATAGGATCCGCCGTTGGCCATATTTAGTTAAAATTTTATAGAAATCCGCATTTAAGATGGTAAACTTTATACCTAACTCTGTTTATCTAGTTATCACATTTTGCAATCACCTTGTTCACTCGTATTCGAACAACCAAACAGGCAATAAAGCTTTTATGAACGGATTACATTCAAAATTTTCTAGAAATCTGAGAATTTTGTATTAAATCTGGATATCAAATTTCATATACTTGGATCAAATAATTTTTGTGTTATCGCATTTGCAAACAGACATATATAATTGCACGCATATATTTTAAGTACTGAAGGAAGTCTATAGAATTTATAAAAATTGGTGATTAAAACATCTAGTTCAAATTTATTGATTATTACATGAATTTTTTTTCTATATACGAGAAAATAAAAAGTTATTCATATGTTGATGATTGGAATTTCTTAGACTCTTATGGTGTGTGTCCTTTCTGTAATATTTTTTTAATTTCCAATGCTAACATTAAAATGGGGTAACGCCATTCGTAATTCATAAGTTTTATTAACTCCTAAGATTTTATCCGCACATTTAAGGTGAATTTTCTTTGCAAGAAACACACCCAAATGTCTGGATATAATATAAATTATCACTATGCTGTACAAACATCATTCCGTCAATCTTTTTAGTAAGTATTAGCAAACAGACAGTCATCAAAAGTTAATTATTGACGCTGTGTTGTCTATTGGGAATACACCAATTATTCTTATCAGTTTCAGATACATCATCACTATTACCAATAAATCTCAATGCTGATTTTTTTTAAATTCTTCCAATTTAATGAAAATAAATTCTGAAAAGGATTTTCTTTATATAACTCATTTTTATTGAATAATGATATTACATGATCTTTAAATATTTCGGATGACAAGCAATTTTATTTTATCTAAAATTCCCTTAATATATCTAGAAATACTTTTGATAAAAAGCATTCTTTATATTTTGGAAAAGCTGAAATCATTTTTTCCTCTCAGAATTCTTTATGTATTGTTAGTGAATGGCGTTTTTTTTTCTTTGCTAATAAAATCAAAAGGAGTAAAGGGAAATTTTATTATCTTAATATGATAATCTAGTATCAATTAATTACAGTGTTAGCCATCAGAAAAGTGCAATAATCTCTTGATACTGTTATGCTTTTGTTTTCCTTTATTGGAAGTAGGATAAGAGATCACTGAAAATGTAACAATTATTAAGTTACAAAGTACTCTTTTATAATCGAAACTCTTGCAAAGTAAGAGACAAATGATTCTCATGGAGAGAAATATCCGTTAATCCTTTTTACCTTTTCATAGAGTCCAGCACTTCATTGTCACTCTTTAACAATAAAAATTTCAAGGCAGATTAGTATAATAAAGGTTTTAGAAATTTTAAATCTTGAATTTATAAATCTATACCATTTGCAAAAATATTTCCAGGTTCAATAATTTTTCAACTCAATAATAAAAAAAAATGTGTTATTTCGTTAAAAGCTTAGCAATAAAGAATCAACGTCCTCTTTTTATTTACTGACAAATCTGTCTTACGTGTAAAAATTAATTTTTATGAATTTGCTTACTTTTTTTCAATTTTTAATATGAATTCAGTTTATTTAATTTAATGTCTTTTTTTGAAATTACACTGAAGTACTTACTAGAAATATTTAGTCATTATTGATAAGAGGCCTTTAAAAAAAATAACACGTAAGCTGCTCACTTCTCCAATTTCCTGCTTTTCTACGAATGTAGTACATATACAGCCTGCATGTAAAGAAAATACTTAACGTAATCTAGTTTTTTTAATTCCAATGATACCGAAATTAAGACTTTGTTAGTATATTTTATATGCATCTGATATATTTGAATATCAAAATTATTTTTTAACTCATAATTGAAAATGAAGACAGTTTTTCCTGATAACGAATAATTTTAAAAATGCTTTCAAATAAAACAAAAAGATACCTTCCAGCAGGACATTCTTTTCATCCATCCACTTTGCTATATGGTTTTGATAGAATATTAAAACATTTTTTTTTCCTTATTGTCGTCGAAAATGAATATCTAATTTAATATAGCTATATAATATGTTAAGATATCGCTTCTTTTTTTTAATATAAAAATACATTTCCCATTGAAAATCCTATTATTCTTTAACTGTTAAAAAAACAGAAAAAAAGCAGCATTATTTTTTCAATTTCAAGAAAATGAATGGATATATTTCCTTTTACTCAAATATTTTTTAAGTTTTAAATATATTTGACTAAAAAATAGTATCTCTTATAGATTAATTTTTTATCCTCAATTTTATTTTATAGTGCATTGAATCATATTCAAATTTTACTACCCTAGATAAGACTTTACTTTTGCGTCCAGAAAAATTAAGCCAGAAAAATAATTCAATTGAACATAAAATTAGCCTTCTTAACTTTTCTTAAATTCCGCGCTATTACCTTCCATTCCTTTTGCTTGCGGATATTTCTTGAAATATTTTTAAGATTTTATAATCCGAAAACAATGTCAAATGGAAAAAAAACTTATCATAAAATCATTCAAATCTCAAACTTAATAAAAAATAATCCTCAGAAATGAACAAGTATAAATTTTGGTTGGATGATAAGAAAAGAGCCATTTCAAATGTGAAATGTTGGTACATTAGTAACCGGTGTAACCGCCAGAATTTTGAATGCAAGCATGCAAACGTGCATGCATTGTGTCGTACAGGTGTCGGATATCAGTTTGTGGGATGGAGTTCCATGCCTGTTGCACTTGGGCGGTCAATGCAGGTTGTGGATGACGCTGGAGTTGTCGTCCAATGATGTCCCATACATGCTCGATTGGAGAAAGATCCGGTGATCTAGCAGGCCAAGGCAACATGTCGACACTCTGTAGAGCATGTTGGGTTACAACAGCGGTATGAGGGCGAGCGTTATAATGTTGGAAAACGCCCCCTTGAATGCTGTTCATGAATGGCAGCACAACAGGTTGTATCACTAGACTGACGTACAAATTTGCAGTCAGGGTGCGTGGGATAACCACGAGAGTGTTCCTGCTGTCATACGAAATTACTCCCCAAACCATAACTCCAGGAGTAGGCAATGTGTGTCGAGGCCGCAGACAGTTCACTAGCAGGCGTTCACCTGGCCTCCTTCTAACCAACAAACGGCTATCACTGCGACCAAGGCAGAAACGGCTTTCATCAGAAAACACAACAGATATCCACTCCGTCCTCCAATGAGCTCTAGCTTGACACCACTCACGTCGCAAACGGCAGTGGTTTGGAGTCAGTGGAATGCTCTGTACAAGGCGTCTGGCTCGGAGCTGACCTTGAAGTAACCGATTTGTAACAGTTCGTTGTTTCACTGCGGTGCCAACTGCAGCTCGAATTTCAGATGCTGACGCAGTGCGATTAGGCACAGCCATACGCCGAATACGACGGTCTTCCTTCTCAGTAGAACCACGTGGCTCCCGGAACCTGGTCTTCTTGGGACAGTACCTTCCCTTGACCACTGTCGCCAATACTCATGCACAGTAAATAAATTCCTGCAAAGTCTTTCAACAATATCGCGGAAAGAAAACCCACCTTCTCGTAGACCTACAACACGACCTCGTTCAAACTCAGTGAGCTGTTGATAATGGCTTCTTCGTCTTCTCAGAGGCGTCCTTGACTAACATTAACCCGCTATGTCAAATCTCAACAGTAAATAACGATCACGAACCTTACAGCGCTTATTTAAAGCCAACCTCATTTGCATGTTCATAGTGTCGCTACTAGCGCCACACTTACACGCGTAGCTCGAAATTTGAATCGACGTCATTTTTCAGATGTAAAACACGCCTACCAAATTTCGTTTATCTAGCACAGCTCCTTCCTAGTGTTGGGATTTTTTTCCATCAGTGTATTATCCGATTATTACAACCAAAAGTGGCTTTTCAGAGTAAAATTTATATATCACTGGATTCAAGGATTTTTTTTAATTTTAATAATATGAATTAAGTAGACATATGCTAGTGTCCTAGCATAGGGGTAGCGTATCTTTCCCATGAACTGAGCGTCCAGGTTATGAGTCCCGATTCGGACATGGTTGTTCATCTTTTGTGTTCTGATTATGATGTGTTTGAATGTGCCCCCCCGTAAAAGGGGGTTGTGCACGTATTATGAAGTATGAAGTAGCTATGTCGTACTCTTGGCCTTAATTTGCGCTACTAAAAAAACATGCGAAGCACATTTCGACTTAAATCGCTTACAAATAAATATCAGCGGGTAATATAAGGAGGCGGGCAAATAAGTATCAGTAAAGCGTCATAAGTACCAACAAGCAGATATATAATGTTTTTTCTTTTAAAAAAAATTGTTTGATAAGAACCACGTATTTCAACATTTTGAAGTAAGGTTTTATTATTTTTGACTTCATTTCGTTGGTATATCTTAAAATGATGTGTAGCCGTTACATTAACTCTACTACATTCTCTTTTCATACAACTAATGGCGTTATCTTTTTAACATCAAAGTATACTTCCCATGATCCTCTTGGGAGGTCATTATTAAATTGTATTCGAAATGGGTGTAATAAGTTTTCATCTTCGCGTTTGCTTCACTTTATGATGCGTGGAACTTAGAAAAATAATTAAATAACTGTTCCTGAAACTCCTCTGTTATTTTCCTCTACCTAATAATGAAGTTATAAAAAGTCTCATTCCTCTATGAATTAAAAGGAAATATGTATTAGTTTGATTTTTCTTAAACATTCCGAACTCTAATTTAAGAAAAATGTATGCAGTTATTTAAATATTCCTTCTTATTTATATATTGTAGTCCCCTGAGCTATAAGTCCCAAAACCCGGATTTCAAAATATCAGATTTCCACTGGAATTCTTTTGTGTGAGTGTGTGTGTGGCGGAATAGGGCACTTAATCACAATAGTTCTCATATTTGTATAGCATGCATTTTAGGTTAGTAGATTGTCAGAACAACTATACTGTACATACATTACTCACCTCAGACCAGCCCCATCCAGCAAACCAACAAGCTGTTAGACAAAAATGAAAGTTTTATTTCACATTAAGAATTTTTATAAGCATTATCCCTAAACGAAAGGGAGATTTAATTAAAAGCGGTTTTTAAAATCATGAATCCCAAACAAATGTCCGATAAATTCTATTCAAAATAGGTTTTCTTATATTTTCAGAACCTTATCCTGAGCATTAAATCGAATAATTTGAGTCATCTTAGTAAAAAATTATAATCTTTAAATAAAATCAAACTTATCTGGGATAGGAATGTAAAAAAAGAGTTTTAGATATGCAAAATATCCTTGCTAAAAAATGTGTTTTTGAAGGAAACGTACATTGCTTCTAAGAAATCTATTGCTTGACACTAATATATTTTTCTCCAGATATCACTCTTTTTAATTAATTCTTCAATCATGGATTCGGAATTTAGCCCAATCTTTGAAGTGAAAATTTCAAAGAGTTCTGTCAAAATAATTTAATGAAATCTTGAATCTTTACTTCACATGTTAGAGAGTTGTCAAAATTTTAAAAAAATAGAGAGAGAAGGACGAATTAACAATCTAGCAAGAAAGGAAAACGAAAAAAATTAGATCAGTTACGGAATGGTGAAAAATATAAAAAGAATGTCTTTTCTCCTCCTAATGTGACATTTTGAAAAAAATAAAAGTTGACAGGTTCATACTCTTTCGGAAAAATTCTTTTATATCTCAATAATTATTTTTTTAATTTCAAAATGGTTCATTTTTTTGTGATTATTGTCAAATCTACTGAAATCTGATAGGAATACATAACAGAACAAGTGATCACTTTTTATGGCGTGTTTGAATGTAAAAAGTGCGTGTTTTCAAGTATATATGACTTGATGAATATCTTGAAGATTCACAGAAATTAAAAATGACAAAGAAATCTTTTTTACAAAATTTTGAAAATAAAATTCTGAAAAACTGTAAATACGTTTAAAATATAAAAATATTTATAATATTAGTTTTAAAAAATCATTTTCCACAGAAAAAAAGATTTTACTGTGTAGCTCTTGATTGGCTTTTTCTTCAAAGAAAAAAATTCATTTCTCGAATTACATATTTGAGATTTGAAATCTTTCTAACTTAACGAATTCCTTCAATTGTCAAAATGCCTTTGAAAAATAGATCTGCAAGTAAAATATAATAAAAATTATATTTAAAAAAAAAATTCTTCCCTCTGTAGATTTCTCATAGTAAAGAAAATAGTTTTACAGATAACTCTAAGACATATTGAATGGATTCCAAGTCAGTGGTAAGCAGCAATGAATTTAGCAACAGAAAAGAAGATTCTGTAATAAACAAGAATTTTGACAAAATATCTATCAAAATTAGGGAATATTTATATTTTTTCATGAAAATTTAATCCCCGTCTCTATAGCTATAAAATTAGATGTGCATATACTGGAGTAATTGTGGAGTGATTTCATTCTTAGAAGTGGCTGTCACAAACGAGTTCTCTCTGAAAGCTTTACTTTGTTGCAATTATTTAACAGCGATTTGTTACTAGATTGTTATAGACTTCTTCTAGAGCTATCTTAAGTTGTTCAGATGTACTTTTGCGCTTTCCTTTGATGTAAAGAAATTCCACACAGTATCGAATTTATTAGACTTTATACCATACAACCACTACTCGGATTTTTTGTAACAGCATTAAGAAGAAACAAGTGTATTAGGAAATCGACGCAGGTAAAGCAAAAATCTAACTTAAATGCAATTACAGAGAAAACAGTAGTGAGTCATAGAATATCACTCTAAGATCTTGCATTTAAAAAAAAATTCCGGCTTCAAGAAGTGTTTTATTGTCTGCATTCTACATGTCTAATTAGTTTAACATGGGGTTGAAAATATCAACAACCAAAGATCAATGAGAAACCTTTTTTTTAAGTTTTTTTATTATATTTATTTTTATTGTTATACTTCTGTCCTCTTATCTTCTATCCAATAAAAAATATTTATTATAAAACATACTTTTTTCAATTTTTGATTAGATTATTTTATATATCGTTATGATAATTCTCTTAATAGCATTGCCTTTATGAATCAACAAATACAGAAAACCATTCTCCAAAATGCTTCTAAATTTGAATAACTATTGCTGGCGGATGAAAATTGAAGTATGAACATATGATCACTGCCCCAAATTTGTAAATTTTTATCAAATTTGAATAAAATCCGTTCAGAAATATTCGTTTATTTTTCTGTCCGTTCACTCAAAGAAGCACAGGAACTACAAACCATACACAACTAGATAGGCAAACTTAGGTGTACAGGTTTAGCATCTAAAATTATAATCCGTATCATATTTTAAACTAAGTCAAGGGACTGATGCGTACTTTTCAAGTATGTAAACTCGAAAGTTCAAAATCGGGTTGATTTGGATAAATTAAATTTCATATATTATTTTGAAATTTCAACTATAATTTTGTGTTAAATTTTAGATTCAATGGGTCGGAAGCAGGGGTTCTGAAATGAATATTCGATTATTTAGTATTAATGTATTAACTGCATGGAAGCGATCAATGGTTTATTAGATTAAGATTGGATAGTAGATTCACCAGAAATTCTAAAATCATGAAATTGTCGATATTTCCCAATTATTCTTCGCCGATGCAATGAAAGTAATAAGTGTATGTTTTCTTTATTGTAATACGAAGCACACACATCTCTCATATATGATACTCTAAAACATCTAACTATTTATAACCGCTGTTTTAGCTAAAGTCCACTATTTTATGTGAGAGAGGTGAATATGACTTTTGGAAAAATTGTTTGTTTTGTGGTTATCGATATATTAGCTCCTTTTGGGTGAACAAGTATGCCACAAGGCTTATAGATGTAAGTCAGTTCCCAAATTACAGCAGAATAAATTTTAAATATAAGGGCATAGGCACAAATGCAGAGAAAATAAGCCAAACAATTAAATACAATAATACAAAAAAAAAGATTAAAGAAAATTGCTCCCATACTAGCAGAAACATACAGTAAATAATATAAAACAAATGAAGAAATGTAATCGAATAAAAATAATAAATATTCAAGATACAGATGCAAAAGTATAAATGCAAATACACTGATGGAAAAAAAATCTCAACACTAGGAAGGAGATAAACGAAATTTGGTAGGCGTGTTTATACATCTGAAAGATGACGTCGACTCAAATTTCGAGCTACGCGCGTAAGTGTGGCGCTAGTAGCGACACTTTGAACATGCCAATGAGGTTTGCTTTAAATAAGCGCTGTACGGTTCGTGATCGTTATTTACAGTTGAGATTTGACGTAATCGGTTAATGTTAGTCAAAGATGCCTCTGAGAAGACGAAGATGCCATTATCAACAGCTCACTGAGTTTGAACGAGGTCGTGTTGTAGGGCTACGAGAAGGTGGGTTTTCTTTCCGCGATATTGCTGAAAGACTTGGCAGGAATGTATCCACTGTGCATGAGTATTGGCGACAGTGGTCAAGGGAAGGTACTGCCTCAAGCAGACCAGGTTCCTGGCGGCAACGTGGTACTACTGAGAGAGAAGACCGTCGTATTCGGCGTATAGCTGTGGCTAATCGCACTGCGTCTGCAGCTGAAATTCGAGCTGCAATTGGCCCCACAGTGACACAACGAACTGTTACAAATCGGTTACTTCAAGGACAGCTCCAGCCAGACGCTCTGTACAGTGCATTCCACTGACTCCAAATCACTGCCGTTTGCGACGTGAGTAGTGTCAAGCTAGAGCTCATTGGAGGACGGAGTGAAGATCTGTTGTGTTTTCTGATGAAAGCCGTTTCTGCCTTGGTCGCAGTGATAGCCGTTTGTTGGTTAAAAGGAGGCCAGGTGAACGCCTGCTAGTGACCTGTCTGTGGCCTAGACACACAGGGCCTACTCCTGGAGTTATGGTTTGGGGAGCAATTTCGTACGACAGCAGGAGCACTCTCGTGATTATCCCACGCACCCTGACTGCAAATTTGTACATCAGTCTAGTGATACAACCTGTTGTGCTGCCATTCATGAACAGCATTCAAGGGGGTGTTTTCCAACATTATAACGCTCGCCCTCATACCGCTGTTGTAACCCAACATGCTCTACAGAGTGTCGACATGTTGCCTTGGCCTGCTAGATCACCGGATCTTTCTCCAATCGAGCACATATGGGACATCATTGGACGACAACTCCAGCGTCATCCACAACCAGCATTAACCGTCCCTGCATTGACCGTCCAAGTGCAACAGGCATGGAACTCCATCCCACAAACTAATATCCGACACCTGTACGACACAATGCATGCACGTTTGCATGCTTGCATTCAAAATTCTGGCGGTTACAACGGTTACTAATGTACCAACATTTCACATTTGAAATGGCTCTTCTCGCTAATAGCTCTACCTGTGATCTTGAAACTTTAATTAATTAAATATGTTACCTAGACAAATGTATTCCTAAAATTTTATTACTGTACAATAATTTTTTCTTGGTGTTGGGATTTTTTTTCCATCAATGTATATGTAGGCAAACACATTGAAACATAGTTTAAATAACACGGGGGAAAATACTGTTAATATATGTACAAAAGGAAATAAACTATGATTTACTCTATACAAAGGCAAATAAATGGGAAGGCAAAGCTATAATGTTCTTTAGAAGGCAATTCCTGAGTTTACGTCTTTCCGGAATAAACTTGGTGCATTCAAATATCAAATGCTTGACATCTTTGACGGCACCACTGTGGCACGAACATCTATCTGTCGGCGAAAAATTGAATCGTTTTAAATAATCTTTAAAGTTTCCATGCCCAGTCAAAAACTGGATTAGTTTAAAATTTGACTCAAAGTAGTTAGGCTTTAGTTGTCCCTGTACGGATGAAAAAAATTCTTAGTGAGCTACGCATTAGTTGATGCGTGATATAAAGTATTCCATTCAGATATAACATTATCTTTAAATGCATTCTTTAAATAAGATTTCGAAATGCTCATAGAAGTGAAATTAACTAGTTGTGTCGCTTCCTTGACAAACCAGTGGACTCATTCATTTCCATAGATTCCCGTATGACCTCTAACAAATGAAAAGGAAACTTGTACACCTCTGTCTCAAAGAAAACTCAGATTGGATTGTGTTTTAAGGATTACTTTTGTTTATGGAATCGATGTTATATAATACATGTAAAGATAAAAGAGAATCGCTGCAAATTAAAAACTTGGGTGAAAAGTTTTCACTGTCACAAATCCAAGAAACTGCTTTGGCTATGCAAAGCAATCTAGCCTGAAATACACTGCATTCGTATCTTATTTTGAATTGTTGAGTTTCAGTTTCAATATAATCTTAGAAAACAACAAATGCAAGCCCAACCTTATTGTTAATTTTACTAACATCTGTAAAACAAACAGGAAAATTGATTTCCATATTTTTATGATAACTAATTAAATTGAGAAGAAATCTTTCATAATAGGGGGGAGGTTCAGAAATTTGAAGGGAATCATCTAGATTCTTATGAGCGAGGCTCTTCGCTGCATTCTTTAATTCATTATTATGGATTATAAAGATGTCAATAGGTGAAAAGTCAGAGAGAGAAAACACAGCGTCATAGGATATCGTTCGATACTCAGATACAACTCGTAGGTGAATTTTTATTTGAATTTTTTTTCAAGAGCCAGCAATTTATTTATTTATTCTTCAGAGCAGAATTCCAGACTTGAAAACTGTAAATAATAAATGGCACAATTTCCTGTTTGTAGATAAGGAATGAGACATTAGATTTGAGTCCAAAACTATATCTGAAAACTCTATTGATTCCAAGCAGAATTTTTCCACATTTATTTGATAAATATAAAATATGTTGCTTCCAAGACAATTTGCTGTCTAGGACAATTCCACGATATTTAAATTTCTTCTCATAGTAAAAAAAATTCCATTAAGGAGTAGATTACTATTACGTATGTGGTTCTCTCTCCTCTCCAAGATCATAACTTTTGACTTGATGACGTTAAACTCTAATTTATGGTTCTTTGCCTAGTTCGATGCAAATTCAAGAATAATATAGGCTTGCCGGCATGTATCGTGAAAGGATTTTCTCTGAAAACAAAGGAGCAAGTCATCAGCAAAAGCAATTGTTTCTCAAGAAGAGAAAGAATTGATTTTTTCCAATAAATCATTTATAATGATGTTCCAGAGAAAAGGTCTAGAAACAGATCCCTGAGTAAACCCTCTTTGTAAAATCCTCTCCTTTGTGGAGTGACCTAAGGACAAGCTTGCCGTTCTATCTTTTAAGAAGCTAGAAATGACGAAAATTAAATTGTCAGATATATTTTTAATAGATTCATAATAGCAGGCTACCAAGCATTATCAAAAGCTCCTTTAATATCCATGAAAACCAGGATTGTATGAAGATTTCTCTTTTTTCCTTTTCAAACAAATGTATTAAAGTTCAACAAAGCATCCTCAGTGCACTTTTGAGGCATAAAACCAAACTAATTTTTATTGAAATAATTGCCTTTGTGCAAAAGCCAAGCCAGTCTGTTCATAATAACTCTTTCAAAACATTTACCCAAAGCTGACAGCAAAGTGGTCTAAATGCGGTCGGTTGTCTAAATGCGAGAATACAGACATCTTTATTTTTAGGAATCAAGACAACTCTAACTTTTTCCACCAGTGGGGAAAAATCTTCAGACGAAGAAAACAAGTATTAAAAACTTATCAAAAAAGATCGGGGTGCATTTCGTATAATTTCTTCAAAATTTCCAGGAGACTTTAAATTTCAATTTACTTATAACGGAATCGATTTCGTGGATGGTAAAAGGTGGATCATTCGCTACGTCAGTATTTAAAAGACAGTCGTGCCATATTTTCTTATGACTGTCATCATCATCATTCTCACTGTTTTCATGAAAAGAATGAGAAAGAACAAGATTTATTGTCTTCTAAAAGAAATTAGTTAGATTCGACCTGGATGAGCTATTACGCTGAGGTCAACTCTTTTCTGAAACTTGTCTTTGATTCCAAAGCTATAATTGTTTTTCACACATTAGATTCTTTAATTTCATCCAAAAACTTCTTTCATAAACTTATTTTCGCATCCAAAAGTTTTAAATTATATTTATTCCTTAATTCGTGTTATTTAATCTTATTGATTTCTTTCAAAGTGGCATTTTTACTTTTCTGAAATCTCCGTCTTGCAGCATTAACATGTTTTCTCATGCAATCGATTTCAGTTGTCCACCAGGGAGCACTGTGCAATTTTTGCTTTTTAACCGGAATGGACATTTTGCAATACTTTTGGATAGTGGAAATGACCTCATCAGTGAGATTATGTAGAGTTTTTGGATCTTGGCCGGAGTCAATGAGATCACCAATACACAGATCACAGCAAATATTTCTAGTTGTTGTAAAGGAGTTTCCACTTCGCTTTTTAAGATGGAGAGTGAAATTATCTTCTTTTGGTGAAATTTGGGGATTCAGAATAATTTCAAACACAATTGACTTGTGATCACATAAAGAATCATAAGAAAGCAAATGACAACAAGAAACATGGCACAGTAAATCCGTTTCAACAGTAATTACATCAATGTAGCTAGAACGTTGTGATCTACAAAATGTCTTACCAAAATCTTCATCAATGACAAAGATATAATGAATATTAATGAATTCGAAGAGTTTGATTCCTCTAGAGTCGGAAAGGGGACTGAACCATGTTTCAGATTTGCTGTTAGCATCCATAGACCAGACCAGCTTTTTTTGGGAATGTTGGAGAAAAGTTGGTTTATTTTTTGTAAATTAGAATCAATATTCTTGGAGGGTTCGAAGTAGTAAGAAACTAATAGGTAAGAAATTCTGTTAATATTTAAATGGACGGCCACCATATTATAATCTAGATAATTTATATTCAAGAAAGATGAAATATTTCTATTTCTGATTATAATAGCTGCTTTTATTACGTCAAAGTTTTGACTGAAGAAAACTCTATAAGATGAAAGAAACCCCGGAAGAGTTCTTTTATAAGAATGAGGCTCTTTAACCAATGCGATATCGATATTTCGAGATTCCATATTCAAAATAAGCTGCTGTGGAACACTCTTTGATTTATGCAAGTTGAGTTGAAGAACACGCAAACGTATTTGTGAAAGAAAACTCTTCATGCTGAGTCTAGGAAATAGTAAATTTCTCCATAAATTGATGTCATTTGCAGCAGCTAGAAAAGGGCTTATGATTTACATCAGCTTTTTTATTTGGGGCTTTTATCTTTTTATTGAACCTTATGCAGTTCACTTAAACCTGCGTAAATAAATTGAATTCACTACTTTTGTGTTCTCCCTCACACTTGAAACAGCACAAGACATTTTTACAGTCAGTAGCTTTGTGGTGATAACCAAGGTATTTAAAGAAACAATTGATAACAAGAAAGTCCTCTATTTTGCAAATATTCCGGTTGGCTGTAAAGAAATTTATTCTCAGACACGCTTTTCCGACATATTGGATTGACTTCTAGAACCAAATGATGAAAGTTATCAAATCTTCTAAGAGCGAAGCGAATTTTTGTTTCCTCCCATAATTCTTTTTTCTTCTCCAATTCAGGATTCTGTTATTTCAAATGCTCCTGCTCAACAATTTCATTTGGGAGATTTTTTAAAAGCAGGTTTAGATTTCTTCGCTTCGGAGAAGATACCTGAAGAGTATTAGTATTTTTTACAGCATTAAAAAATCTTTATTTGTCATTTTTTGAGACATATTGAACAAGCACTCGGTTATTTTGATAGATCTCATCTTTTTAATTTCTATTTGTAGCTCTCTTAGATTTGCTTTAATAACTTTACGCACTTCCTCAGATGTAAAATTATTATCGTTTGAGCAGACAATGACACTGTTATCCATTGAATAACTCTCATTCTCTGCGATCGATAGCACCACGATACTAGCATACGTTGGTTGTTTAACCGACTCTGTAAAATCATGATAGATATCATTCTGTTTTAAACAAATATATCCATTTGAAACTTCTGAAAAATGCAACTTTTACTTACCCAAAGTAGTCCTTGTACCTTCACTCAACTTTTTGCTTGGATTCCCAACGCAGTTTAATACATTTTCCAACGTTTCGAAACATTTCTCAAGAGATCGAAAAGACGCATCAACATTAATGACCCCCATGTTGGCCTCCCTCTAGGACAAATGGTTTGGTTAATTTGGTTAATGGTTTAGTATAATCCAACATATGATCCCCGTTTTTAGTGGGAAGGGGGAGATATTTGAGGAAAACAATACACATGTCTTCTGATATCGGGCATTCGAGAAAAGAATGACTAAGAAAACGATTGATAAACTGCACAAAATTCATATACGGCACAGAATTTTGACAATTGAGATGTACAGAAAAGAATCCTACATTTTCCTTTTGATGAACACCATTTAAACTTTCATCATTTTTACAGAGAAAAAACTTTCTTGTGGGATCGGCGATTTTCAGCGAAATAAGAATGTAATTCCTCGTGGATAGAATGCCAGATGCTCACTCTTAAACTTTCTATAGTATATGTGGACTTCCCTCGAGAAAGCAATCGCAACTGACCTTTTCTCTCTCATGACTTCCAGAGTAGAAAACATTGAAGCTCGAAAAACGGAAAGGAGCATCGGTGAGATTTATTTTCTCATTTTTGCTTCATTTCAAGTATTCAGGAAAATTATTGCAAACATGTTTAAATTGTTTTGTTTTTTTCAAAACATTTTTAAAAATTTAAATGGGCCAAATGGTGGAGGGTATTAAAAAATTAAAAATATCCCAATTTCATAAATCACGTTATAAAAATCCTGCATTAAAAATAAAAGTCATTTTCAATCAATATATTTGCAATATATTATGCTCAATGCACAAAATATAAATATTTTTACACTATTCTCAAATAATCATCTTGGTAGTTTTCCAAGTTATTAGTTTTAATTTAAAACCGGTATTGCCATTATTACAACTACTACTGTCTTTTATACAACTGCTTATGAGAAAGCAGTTTAAAAAGATTTCCGGACACACATTGTTGCCCTTTGAAAAAATCATGTAAAGCTTAAATAGAAATAAAAAGAGGTATCCAAATGGTTACAAGATTCATTGTATTGTTAATTATTTGTATATTTATCTCAATAAAATACTGAATGGTTATAATTAAACTAATAATAAGTCGTTATAATGAAACATATTTGTAATTAATAAATTATAAAGTGGATATAATTAATTTTCATAAAAGACATTCATCAATAACACACGTTTCAACTAAAGATACCGTCATCATTACAGCCAGAGACAACGACAAAAGAGTGCTTTATTCGTTTTTCATAAAGCTTCCTCTTTTTCGCAAGCATACAAATCTCGATATTTTTCCCTAGTATTGACAGTTTTTTCCGGCTTTACATTTTATTAATCATAATTCTTGCTCTGGATTATTAATGCCGTTTCTGTATTTCGTATTGAGAGTTTACTGTGTTAAATTTATTGTTTTCCGAAAAAGACGCCCTCTGATAGTCTTTTTTCTCAAAATTCCGTGATCTCATCTTTAGTCTGCATTCCAAATTTCGTAGCAATCCGTTCCACCGTTTATTGCTTATAGGGGAAATTTAATTATAGCTACCTTTCATATTCGACAGTCCAGGAAATAAACGATAAAAAGAGAGAAAAAATCTTAGTTTTGAACATCAGAGTAATGAATTTTCGTGCTTAAATCTACCTTTAAAAAATTATTTGCTGTTTTTATAGGGAAAAATTATACGTCATTACAATTTGTGAAAAAGAAATTACTTCATCATAAGTTATAATAAAATATTGCACTATTTTCTTTTAGCAGACTGTAATTATTGTCAATATATAAAAAAAATTAAGAAACGAAGTATTAAAATCCCACTTTCAATAGCTTGAAATTTCACTTAAAGAGCTCTATTTTTAAAATAAACAATAATTAATTCCCAAAAAATTAATACCCCTAACTATATAGAGTTATACAGTTAATTAAGAAATGGTAATGTAGATTTTGAAGATTAGGAATGACCTTCGTAGAAAAAGATAGACGGTCGTGATAGAAGATGATTAATTAACACCATGATATTCAAAAGATAAAAAAAAAGGATTTAGAGATGAAAAACCACCATAAATCACAGCCTCTGCATAATCACCGTGACTAAATGAAAAAAAAAATCTGAAATGCTTCCTTTTCATAAAATTCTATTTGTATTTGAATGAATGCATAAATCCCCTTTTCCCCAGAGTTAAAAACTCAGTTCTTTTGAAAAATAAATTTAATGCTGCTTCAAAATATGTATGAATGATTTATTTTAGAAACATTGTCAAAGGCAAATCTATCTTTCATTTGAAAAAAACATATTCAACATTATTATTTCCATTTTTTAAAAGCTTAGATTTTAAATATTTGTAGAGTGAAATACTTTTCTTTTTCTCCTCATTACTTTTCATAGAATTGTAAATATTTTGTCACAGATTTGTAAAAAAAAGAAAAGAAAAGAAAAAGAAAACGTATCTGACGTATATTTCTATTCATCCGTACATGTATATTTAAAACTGTAGTGAAAATGATGAAGTCGGTTTATAGTGAAAGAAATCCATCTCATTTTATAACGGAAAACAAGAATATCATACTCAAGTAACAAAAACACAGCAAAGGTATACAAATAGATAAGCACTTGCAGATAAAAGCAACAAACGCGCTAACAGCAAATCAAAACTAAACAGCAATGAATAGTGCTCTGTGTCACCGTCGCTTTATGCTGTCAATACGTCAATAACAGAATCGGCTGAATTTCTTCCTCCCCTCGTATTGATATTGGTCTTCCAAAAGGGCATGGAATTTTCTAGAAGAGTGCCCCAGTTTCAATTCTTAATAGAGATTTAAAAAAATCTATTTATCGTCAACATCTAATATCACTGACCTGGCACGCAGTAAGAATTGCTGTGAATCTTTTTTTTAAATTGTGACATTAACTTGGCAGGCAAATGATATTACTAATTAAAATCTCTCTCTCTCTCTCTCTCTCT